>JALHCC010001076.1:0-10379 GCA_024340765.1 Tolypocladium cylindrosporum | reverse complement strand
TAAACCGGCGGGTTTATATTAGTAGTAAGGTTAGGGCGTCGTATTACGGTAGGTAATAGATCGGAGATCGTAACTAAGTATTAAGTAAATAATAGTATTAATAGCTGGCTAGGTATCTATACTATAGGGAGGAAATTAGGGGGTCCTATATACTTGCGAGGATTACCTAGAGGTCCTAGGGGAATCGCTAGTGATTCTCCTACGCTCTTTACTAATCGTACTTCTATTACTAGTAATCCGTTCTAGATTACTACTAATCTCGGTATATACTATAGTAATTATATCCCTATTAGTCCCTCGTTCTGACCTTTATTCCGTGCAGTCCGCCTTAGCGCCTATACTAACGGCCTATCCCGTAGCCCGTTTAGCCTAGGTCGTAACACGATATCTCCTCTCCTAATAGTCTTATCCCTAAGACCTAGTCCTACGATAGTTACGACTGCCTATATAAATACCTATCCTACGCCCGTATTTATAGGTACGGTAGCCTATGCTATTATTTTTCTCTAAGATTTTATATTAATATTATGCCTCGTAGTATACGTAAGTCAAAACCTTCGAACGCTACCGCGGAATCTACTTAGAATCGTTACGCGCTATTAATCTTAATCGAAGCGAACGGTATCTTAACGATGCCTTATTCTTTTTGCGAGAAGCGCGGCTTCTCTTGCAAGATAGTAGAAGGGATCTCGCGTTATAACGAATACGTACGTCGTAGTCGGTTATATAATAGTTCTAGGATTTCCCTCGCCGTAGGTTAGTTCGTTCTTTCTAGTTTTCTTAGTTCTCTATTTCCTAATTTTATCCTAGCGAATCGCCTCGTCGCTAAGAAGCGTCGCATTAAGAAGGAGGAGGAGCTTGCTAAAGAGGAGCTTCTCGAGCTTTAGCGTTAGATATCGGTCTTTTATTAATCGGTAAATAAGCGTTTCGCTCGCCTAGCTCGTCTACGCTAGCAAAAGCGCTTAGTAAAAACGAAAGGGGTGGATATAATTCGTCGGGGCCTAAAGTCCCTAGACGAGTTAGAGGAGGTAGAACGTTGCGAGTCGGAGGTAGTAATCGACGTCTAATCGTCTAGTGGTTTTGGCGTAGTGGATTAGAATGCCGTAGGAGTCCTAGACGACTTCCTTATGCCCGATCTAGGTATCGTTGACGGAACTGGCATAGTAGCGGCTAGCAGTTCGTTAAATTCTTAATAGGTTCCTATATATTTTCCTCGTGTCTATAGCCTTTCTATTTAATTAGCTATTGCTATTCTTTATTATTTATTCTTAAATCTAGTATTTATTCGACTTCGTATTCTATATCGCCTACGACTTCGATATAGTCTTATAGTTCTGCGTCCTATAATGCTATTTCGAGTAGCGAAATATAAAAGATAGGATATATCTTTATTGTCTTAGGTAGTGAGAGTTCGTAGTTAGTTTTTAAAATAACCTTCTTGACTAGAAATAGTCTAAGTTTCTTAAAATCTAATTTATCGCTTAGTTGCTTTATTTTAATATTTCGTCGAAGTAGGTAGACTATATCTCCCTCCCGAAAGATTAGTCCTTTTAATCTTTTCTTATTAGCATAGGTTAATATCTATTATCTAACGTATTCGAGTTCTTTTCTTATTTCTTCGTGAAGTTCTTTTAGTCTATCTATATATAGAATAGCTCGTTCTGCTTATAGTCCTATCTACGTTACGCGGTATGCTTCGGGGTTATATCCGAAGTTAGCGTACGATAGCGAAACCTTCGTAGCTTCCGCAATTAAGCTATTATAAGCCAATTATACTATTAGTAACTACGTTACCTAGTTATCCTATCCGTAGTTAATATAATAACGGAGGTACTATTCTAATATCTAGTTAAGTCGTTCGGTCTATCTATCCGTTTAAGGGTAGTAGGCCGTGCTAAGCTTATGCCTCGTGCTAAGCTATGCTATTAATACTTACTAGAAGTTCGCTATAAATATAGTTCCTCTATCCGAGACAATCTCTATAGGTAACCCGTAATTACTAACGATAGTTCGCAGGAATATATATATAAGATCTTCTGTATTGCTTAATTCCTTATATAGGATAAAGTACCTATACTTTATAAGTCTGTCTATTACTACGAAGATGCTATCGTAGGCAACCTTCGTTATAGGTTCCTTTAACGGTAGTAACTTAATAATATAGTCGAAAGCTACTAAATCCTATAGTTTAACTAGTACTAGTAATAGTTATAATTCTTTATATAGTTTATATCGCGATGCTTTGCTTCGTGCGTATAGTATGTAATTATTAATAATTTTCGTAATTTCTTCCTTAATTCCGGGGAAATCGAATCTCCTTCGGATTTATTCTATTATTTTTCTAATTCCCTAGTATCCGTATATCGGGTATTTATAGAATTCTTTTATAGTTTATTCCCGTAATAGTAGTAGTAACTATATCTTATTCCTATATATTAGTACTTCGGAGTATTCTATATCGTATCTATATAGTATTTCTTAGATATACGTAATATTTTTCTTAATCTATTCTTTAATCTTCTAGAATATTAGGTCGTTATCTTATACCTTAAATATAACGTTTAACTACCTTTGCTAGTAGTTGTTGTTTTCGTTTATCTTAAGGAGTTGTCCTATTGCGATAGGAGTTCCTTGTATATAGTTATATCTTTTGCTAAGGGCGTTTACTTGTCTATTCTTAGATCCTTTGCGGTAAATAATCTTATAGTCGAACTCTAAGAGATATTCGGCCTATCTAATTTATCGTCTATTAAGTTACTAAGTCGTAGCGAAATATACGATATTCTTATAGTCGGTATATACCTTAACCGTATGTTTACTTCCTAGGAGGTAGTGTCTCTATTCTTTAAAGGCGTTAATAATTACGAGGAATTCTTTATCGTAGATAGGATAGTTAAGTTCCGCGCCGGATAGCTTCTTAGAGTAAAACGCTATCGGCCTAACTTTTTTATTTTCGTCTCGCTATCCGATCTACGCTCTAAGTACGTAGTCGGATATATCTATTTCTAGCTCGATCTAAGAGCTTAGGTTAAAGATTATAAGGACTGGTTCTATAGTAATCAGGTCCTTAATCTTTTAGAATGCTTACTCGGCTTCTAGTCCCTATATAAAGGTATTCTCCTTCTTTATTAGGTTATAGAGTAGTGCTATGTATCTACCTATTCCTATAATAAAATATCGATAGTAATTAGTAAACCTAATAAAGCTTTATACTTCCTTAATATTAGTAGGCGTTAGCTATTCTTAGACTACCTTGATTTTGTCTTTTTATATTCGTATTTCTCCTAGGACGATAGTATATCCGAGGAAGTCTACTTCCTATATATAGAACTTACTTTTCTCTAGTTTAACTAGTAACTTCGTATTCTAAAGTGCTTATAGCACCTTATAGACGTATTCTTTGTGTTTTTTAAGGTTCTCTAAGAAGATTAGGATATCGTCGAGGTATACTACTACGAATATATCGAGATATTCGCATAGGACGTTATTAATTATTCTCTAAAAGGTTACTAGCGTATTAGTAAGCCTAAAAGGCATTACTAAATATTTGAATAATCCGAACTTAGTGCGAAATGCTATTATCTATTCGTATCTCTTTTTTATCTTAATAAGGTTATAGGCTCCTTTAAGGTCGAGCGCCGTAAACTATTTTATTTTACTTAGCCTATCTTTTATTTCTAAGATAAGAGGCAGCGGTATGCGGTCTTTAACGGTATCGGCGTTAATACGTTAGTAGTCGATAATAAGCTAGAGCTTTCCGTTCTTCTTTAGGACGAATATAACTAGATATCCTACTTCGGATATTAATAGCCGTATATATCCTTTCTTTAGATTTTCGTCGATATAGTCGCGTAGCGTTTCTAGTTGCTTTTCGTTAAGGTTATAGATTTTATAGAATAATAGCGTAGTACCTTCCTTGAGGTAAATCCTATAATCCTATTAACTATATTCTAGCAGTCCTATTTCGAGCGACTCCGCGAATAACTATTCGTACTTATAGTATTCCTATAAAACGTTCTTTATTCTATCTTTTGATAGGCTTATATTAGTTTCTATTTCGATATTATCGTTAATATATTCGAGGTCTTTCCTTAGAGTAGTAATTACTCTTCGGATCTGCTTGCACTTTCCTTTATTATGCTTATTTCGTATACCAGGTTATAGAGCTATGTTAGTTACTACTTAGGTCTTTATTGCCCGTAACGCCTTATATAAGAGGGGTAGTTCGTATTCCCTTGCTTTAGTAACTAAGTCGTCGTGAAATTTTACTTTCTTTGTCCTTTAATCCTAGGGGATTATAGCCTCGTTCTACTATAATTAGCCAGTCCTCTAGTCGATTAATAGGTTGCTTTCCTATAGCTATAGATATCCTAGTATAAAATCGTATTTAGATATATCTATAATATCGAAGGTAGCGTAATCTATATATCCTTAGACTTCGATATCGAGGTAATTAATCTCTATTTTGACTAGTCCGCCGTTATATTAGAATATTCCTCCTTCTATATAGTATAGTTAATAAAGATATGTCTTTTCCTTCTATAGGAGTCGGTAACGATTTATAACTCGGGGTAAAACGTAATTACCTTCTGCGCTATAATTTAGTAGTGCTTATATACGGTATCCTATAATCTAGATATCTAATACTAGCTTACTACGGCCTTCCGCTATAGTTATATATAGGGTCCTTGGATTTGGTTATATACTAGTCTATAGCCCTTTTATAGATAGCGTGCCTCGTTTTTTGAATCCTGGTTATTTTAGTAATATATCTCGTATATTTTATTTCTATAGTTAGAGGGTTTAATCTAAATATATTGCCGCTTATTAGGATTATTCTTATTCTCTAATACGAATCTTTACTCGACTTATCGGTACTATTTAACGTAGCCCTTCCTTCTTACGATATTTTAGAAGTCGAAGTCCTTAAGCTCTATTACTTAGATTCTTTATTAAATATCCTTCTTTCTATCTATATATTTCGTATAGTAATAGTTATCGTAGTTTATCGCGTATTTCTACGGGCACTTACTTACTCCGTAGTATACGTCGAGTTTTTCTTCGTTTATCTAGTCCTTTAATCCTTAGTATTAGCGTTTGTGCTTAGTTATTCCCTTTGCTTTCGGGAAGTCGAAGCCTTATTCGTATAGTTCTTAAAGTATCTATTAGATCTTCTGGGATTCTTCTTTATATTTTCGGTAGATAGCGATATCGTAGTTAACCGCGTGCTTCTAGCGATATTTAGGTTATAGTACCGCTTTCTCGTAGTATATATCGAGAAGTTTATTATTCTTCTAGTATTTTAGTGCTATTTGAATTAGTTTGCTTTTTTCTTGCTACTAGTCGATTTTTCGTCGTTGTTCGTAGTAGGATTTCGATATTCCCTATATATTGATATGCCACTCTCGTGCCTTCTCCCTTATATATTCGGGATATCCTAGCAAGGGGTAATCTTCGTAGCTTTCTCTATCGTATATCGGTACGTAGATAAGTCTTAAGGGAATGCTCGGTTTGCGATATCCCTTTAACGTATATTTATGCTATTCCTATACTTTTCCGAATATATATATATAGTAGGTAAGTGAGTCGTAAGTTTCGTTAATCGACCTATCGTTCCTATATTCGAGGGGGGTGTTAGTATTTAGTTCTATAATAACTACTTATTGCGAGAGGTACTAAGTAGTTATCCTCTACTCGTATAGTTCTTTTTCTAGGTAGGGGTTAGTAATAACGTGTCCCCTCTATCGGGTTAGAAATATATCGTAGTATACTTTAGTCCGGAAGTGCGTAAAGTAGTCTAGATAGATACAAGAGGCCTATAAGATCTACGTATATAGTTTATATCTTAGTATAATCCTAGGGTTATCTCCGTACTCTCTTAGTAGGTGCTAATCTCCTTTAATTACGTTTATAGTATCTATAGCGATAATAGCGATAGTATAGTCTCCGCCGTTTAGTACTAGGTTATATCGTAAAATCGTAGACTGCTATATCTCCGTAAGGGGTTTAGGCTCTATCTAGGTTCCGATGTCGACTATTGCTTCGTTATCGTATTACTAAGTTTCCTTGCCTTTAAGCGAGGCTCTAAGGGTCGCGTTTTCCCGATATAATATCGGTACTTCCGATCGTTCGTCCTTAGTCGCGCTAGGCGTAGATTCTTCGTCTTCGGAGCTTATATCGTCGACGCTCCTTTCTTCGCTTTTCTTTATATATACGAGTATTTTTACGGCGTCTCTCGCTACTTTCTATCGTATTTATCTATTAGTTTCGGGAGTCTTTTCTTCGTCGTCTAAGATACGGTATTCTCTAGCTTAGTTAAACGCCTTTAGTCGTTCTACCTCTTCGAGGGCTTTAGACTATGCCTTTGCTTTTGCGATAAGTCGTTTTTCTTCTTCTTATTAGTAGCGTTCTTATTATCCTAGTTATTATATTTAGCGTATATCTTCCTAAAACTACTTTCTATTTTCTCGTATCTATTTATTAGATACTCCTCCGGGGTATGCGAATTTAGGTCCGTTATTAGGTTAAACGAGGTCTCTTAGTCGGTTGCGTAGTTTGGTTTCTTCTCGTTATTTCTAGAGTCTGCGTCTATTAGTCGCTCTACGTAAGCCTAAGATTCCTCTTCTGCTAGTTATAGTAAGGGTCTTCGATCCCCTAGGGAACTATCCGCTACCTTATTTATCCGAAAGGTATGTATTGCAGTTGTCGTTATAGCAGGCTATCTAGCTTATACTATCGTGGTTTACTAGTTCCTTATTAATAGCGTTAAGTTACTTCTTACCTTCTACTACTAGCTTTTAGTTTTGTTTTTTAGGTTATTTACATTTACTCTTAAAGTGCCTAAACTTTCTATAGTTAAAGCACTATTTCTTACTTTTATCGTACTTAAATTTTCCTTTCTACGTAGTATCTAGGTCTATTCGTCCTAGACTAGTATCGTTATAGCGTATAACGGGTTCGTTACGCTTTCGTCGAGAGTTACTAAAGTATTAGGTAGGGTTTCGGTTCTATCCTTTCCCCGCGTACCTCCTCTCTTCGCGTCTCTTATACTATCGATCGTCGATACGTATAGCTATAGCGATATACTCGGCTAGGGTATTAGGTCGCTCCTCCTTGTAGAGCTCGTCTTTGATATCCTCCTTTAGTCCTTTATAGAAGGTTCTTATTAAGTAAGACTGCTTCTATAGGAGTTTCGAGATAATTTGTCGGAAGGAAGCTATGTAGTCTGACGCAGATCCTTTCTATCGGAGTTTGCTAAGTTTGTTTTCGGCGTCTCTTTCTTTATCTATACTTCTAAATATTTATCGCAAGGCTTCTTCGAACTTAGAGTAGTTATTAAAGATTTTACTAGTCTCTGTCTTATAAGTTCCTATTATTATACTAGCGACGTAGTCGCGTAGGGTTAGTTCGAACTATATAGCTGCCTAGCCCGAAAGGTTTCCTACTACGTAGTATACTTTAGTAGCTTCGTTTCGGAACTAGGTTAGAAAGTATATAAAGTACGCTCGTATCTAGGTAATAAATAGCTAAAGTATTCCCATTATGCCGTCGAAGGGTCGTAGTGCCTTTAGTTTAAGGACCTCTCCGGGGTCCTTACCCTTAATAGCGGTATTAGCGAGGGAATTAAGTTCGTTAACCTAGGTCTAATATATCCGGGTCTATTCTTCCTAAAGTGTAATTATATCGGCGATTTATTATCGAAGTTATCGGACTTCGTCCTAAAGCACGTCGTTCGATCCTAGAGTATCGTTATCTGACTTGTCGTTAGAAATCTCTATTTTATCGGTTGCCTTCGTAGGGGGAACTGGTGCCTTCCCCTAAGAGGTAGTGCTTGGTCTAGGCTTGGTTGTAAGTGCTATTTTGATAGTGTTAAGTTATTGCTTAGGGTAACGCTATAACCTTCTGAATAAGAGCTATTAACGTATAACGGTTTGGGTTCCTAAGGGATAAACCGGCGGGTTTATATTAGCAGTAAGGTCAGGGCGTCGTGTCACGGTAGGTAATAGATCGGAGATCGTAACTAAGTATTAAGTAAATAATAGTATTAATAGCTAGCTAGGTATCTATACTATAGGGAGGAAATTAGGGGGTCCTATATACTTACGAGGATTACCTAGAGGTCCTAAGGGAATCGCTAGTGATTCTCCTACGCTCTCTACTAATCGTGCTTCTATTACTAGTAATCCGTTCTAGATTACTACTAATCTCGGTACGTACTATAGTGATTGCATCCCTATTAGTCCCTCGTTCCGACCTTTGTTCCGTGCAGTCTGCCTTAGCGCCTATACTAACGGCCTATCCCGTAGCCCGTTTAGCCTGGGTTATAACACTAGATTATAATATAGAAGGTAATTATATTTTACCCTGAGTTATAAATCGTTACTAACTCCTATAGAAGGAAAAGATATATCCTTATTAATTATACTATATAGAAAGAGGAATATTTTAATATAATAATAGACTAGTTAAAATAGAGATTAATTACCTTAATATCGAAGTCTAAGGATATATAAATTACGCTACCTTCGATATTATAGATATATCTAAATATAACTTTATACTAGGATATCTATAGCTATAGGAAAGTAACTTATTAATCGACTAGAGGACTAGCTAATTATAATAGAACGAGGCTATAATCCCCTAGGATTAAAGGATAAAGAAAGTAAAATTTTATAATAACTTAGTTATTAAAGTAAGGGAATATAAACTACCTCTTTTATATAAGGCGTTATAAGTAACGAAGACCTAAGTAATAATTAATATAGCTTTATAACTTAATATATAAAATAAGTATAATAAAGGAAAGTATAAGTAAATCTAAAGAGTAATTATTACTCTAAGGAAAGACCTCGAATATATTAATAATAATATCGAAATAAAAACTAATATAAGCCCGTTAGAAAATAGAATAAGGAACGTTTTATAGGAATATTATAAGTACGAATAGTTATTTATAGAGTCGCTCGAAATAAGATTATTAAAATATAATTAATAAGATTATAGGATTTACCTTAAGGAAGGTACTATATTATTATTCTATAAAATCTATAACCTTAACGAAAAGTAATTAGAAATGCTATACGATTATATTAATAAAAATCTAAAGAAAGGATATATATAGCTATTAATATCTAAAGTAAGATATCTAGTTATATTTATCTTAAAGAAGAACGGGAAGCTCTAACTTATTATTAACTACCGATATATTAACGCCGATATTATTAAAGACTATATACTATTACTTTTTATCTTAAAAATAAAAAATAAGCTAAGTAGAATAAAATAGTTTATAGCGCTTAACCTTAAGGGAGCCTATAACCTTATTAAGATAAAAAAAGGATACGAATAGATAATAGTATTCTATATTAAGTTCGGATTATTCGAATATTTAGTAATACCTTTTAGGCTTATTAATATACCGGTAACCTTTTAGAGAATAATTAATAACGTCTTATATAAATATCTCGATATATTCGTAGTAATATACCTCGACGATATCTTAATCTTCTTAGAGAACCTTAAAGAATATAAGGAATATATCTATAAGGTACTATAAGTACTTTAGAATACGAAGTTACTAGTTAAACTAGAGAAAAGTAAGTTTTATATATAAGAAGTAGACTTCCTTAGATATATTATTATCTTAGGAGAAATACGAATATAAAAAGATAAAATTAAGGCGGTCTAAGAATAGTTAATACCTACTAATATTAAAGAAGTATAAAGTTTTATTAGGTTTATTAATTACTATCGATATTTTATTATAAGAATAGGTAGATATATAGCGCTACTCTATAACCTAATAAAGAAGGAAAATACCTTTATATAGGGACTAGAAGCTAAGTAAGTATTTTAAAAGATTAAGGACCTAATTACTATAGAACTAGTCCTTATAATCTTTAACCTAAGCTCTTAAATCGAGCTAAAAATAAATATATCCGACTATATACTTAGAGCGTAGATTAAATAGCGAGATAAAAATAAGAAAGTTAGGCTAATAGTATTTTACTCTAAGAAGCTATCTAGCGTAGAACTTAACTATCCTATCTATAATAAAGAATTCCTTATAATTATTAATACCTTTAAAGAATAGAGATATTACCTCTTAGGAAGTAAATATATAGTTAAGGTATATACTAACTATAAGAATATCGTATATTTCGCTATAACTTAGTAACTTAATAGATAATAAATTAAATAGGCCGAATATCTCTTAGAGTTCGACTATAAGATTATTTATTATAAAGGATTTAAGAATAGATAAGTAGACGCCCTTAATAAAAGATATAATTATATATAAGGAACTCTTATTATAATAAGATAACTCCTTAAGATAAACAAAAATAATAACTATTAGTAAAGGTAGTTAAATATTA
>JALHCC010001074.1:0-12216 GCA_024340765.1 Tolypocladium cylindrosporum | reverse complement strand
GGGGGGGGGTTGGGTACGGTGCTTCTCAGGGCAGATGGCCGTTGCCGGCTGTCTCTTTCTAGAGGTGTTGTAGTTGGAGGGTTGGTTGAAGCGACGAGACTGGTGCCGTGAGACAGGGAAATGTAGACGAAAGGAAAAGCGCAGAACCGGAGGGGTCGGATGAGGAGTATACAGGTCGCAAAAGCCGGGAGGAGGGCACTAGGAAGCCGGTGGGCGGTTGGCGATGGTTATGTATGCCGTTTAGGGGTTGGTAGCTCAATGATGCAGCGTACGTAGGGACCTGGTAACGTTATGTTTGTAGGTGGCCGCCCGATGTGACGAGAAGTCTTCCCAGCATGCAGCGCCTGCGTGGGGTGGGCGAGCCAGAGAGCAGACAGACGGTGACGGATGCCGCGAGAGACGAGAATAGCCGTGTGGCCTCTGTTCCAGACAGACGCAAGCACTCCCAGCAGCGAAGCACAGCGCATGATGCCCCTCGTCACAGCGCAGGATAGGCCGCGTCCCTCCCGGCCACCCCCCTGTGGCCTCTCGAGTCTCGAGGCTGTCGACAAGCCCTGTCGACGAGTCGTCCGTGGCGCGAAGCCGGCGGGAGTAATTGGACCGCCGCTCTGCAAGCCGCTTGAAGCGCCTGCAGCGAGTGTTGAGCTGCCGTCATGATAGGCTCGCGGCGTCAGTGTGCCAGTGCCTGTGGATGCTGGGCAGGGGAGGCTTGGGAGGGAAGCCGACGAAGGCTAGCCGTTGGGAGTCGGGACTAGGGCGCCAAATATAGCGGGCGTCTACGCGCCGTGCCGGTCCGCGTAGGCCAAAAGCGCTGCCCGACCTCGAGAAGCCCAACCCCTCTGAGCCTTCTTGGTGATCCCTGTCGAGAGACTGCAGATGCAAGTGTGTACTCCGTACAGGGGCCTTGCAGCCGAGGAGAGGATGGCGACTGCTGGAAGAATCGGTCCTGCTGCTTGGAAAGCTGGTCGAAAGTCGGGTTCTGCCATGGCAGGAGGGGCCGGAACCCCGCCTTGCGCAACCTTCCTCATCGAACGTGCGTTGGTACGGAGTTGGGAGTACGAACCACGCAGTACGCAAGGTACTACTACGTACATGCATGCGGCAAGAGGTGCTGGCTGGCCGTAGCTGCTTTTCGACACTCCATCAGCCTCACGTCGCCCATACATAAAAACAACGTACCAAGTCTCACATCGCAGCCGCTCCTGTTCTCTCAGACTCTTCGCCCGCCTCTCCAGCCTCCGGTGCGCCGACTCCGTTTCGTATTCCCGACCCTGAAAAGACCCGGCCACACGGCGGCGGGTCTTGCGGCGGTGGGCGGGTCTCACGGCGGTGGAGACGACGGCCTGACTTCTGTTACTCGTACAAGAGCCGTTGCGTGCCCTCGACGCACTGCCGTGACTCACGATAATCGTGAATGAACAAGACCTGTTCCGAGACCCATACGGTACGCTTCGTTTAGCCGGTCAGTGGCCGGCCCGCAGGCAAGAATCCAAGTCGTCACGTTCCGGTGGCTTGCAGCTATTGGGAAAACTATGCGCACTGTACGGAGCATCGGTCAAGAACGAGGCTCACGAGTCTCAAATACAACCGTCGCTTGTCCCGCTCCGCTTCCTGATGCTCTGCAGCTCACTCATGCCTCCGCTGCCGACGGACCAGTCCGCCCCCTGCTGGCTTGCCGTCAATGCGATGTGATAACTGTGACAGCCCCTACAGGCCACAGTTGGCAGGCACACTTGTCGTGTCATCACAGCACTTGTTTCCCTCGTTTCCTCTTCGGGCTCTCCCGTCAGAGACGCCAGCAACCATCATATTCCTGCGCCGCTCAACTTGCTATCGGGCAGGGGGCCAGCAAGGCCGATCGGCTTACAAGGGCTGTTCGCCAATGCCTGTATCAATCCCGGGCAAGCTAGTGGAACGGACCGGTTCAGAACGGAATCGCGGACCAGGCAAATCGATGGAAGCCGCCGCGCCATCGCCGACCACGGCCAAGGAGGGGAACATGGACCGCATGACCCGGTTCTGCCTCCGCACGCCGACGATCTGTCTCTTCCGCGGTCAGGTCTCGGCTGCTGGCGTCGTGGCGACAACGTGACCCGATGTGGACAGGCGCACATGACTTACACGATCAGCCGTCGACTGGCTCTCAACAAGGCGGTCAACCTCAGCAAGGCCAAGACAAGCGCGGAGGCTGGAGCTTGCGCAACCTGATCGCCTCGTGCTTGGCACTTCTTGTAAGCCACAACAAGGGTGTGATGTGATGCCAGGGCAACGTCGTCGCTCTCGCTCTTCGCCTTTAATCCGAATAAGGGTCAACACCACGGAAAGCGGAAAGAGGAAAGCAGAAAGCAGACAGGTCATGGATGCGACGTGACATGAGCAGATCTGGCTCGCTCTTCGGCCGCTCTACCCCACACACACCAAAGTGGTTGCACGAAAAAGAACCCTGCCCTTCAACTTGCTGGAAGAGGGGTGATTTGGAGGAGGGCGTGGATGCAAATCCGTGATATCTCGACTGCGTCCACGCGCACGGTGCGAAAGGACGCGGCACAATCTCCCACGGAACCGGCACCAAGCTCCAGATACTCTCGTCCACAAGGCCGACGACGATATTACTTTCCGAGCCGGCCGTCCGGTTGTCCAGCTAATAACAGAGGCAGGCAATGGCATCGCGCGCCGAACTGTCTTGCTAGGGCTGTCAATTACATTCGCCAGCCAATCCAGACCAGAAACTCCATGGCGGCGATAGTCTGCTGTGGTGGTTTGCCCTCGACCTGGTCGAGCCATCAGACCATCAAGGATCTCGGGGCCCAGCCTCAACTTGCCAATTTACCCTAGACCCAATCGCCTGACGACCTGGCTTTGTGCATCTTCAATTGGCCAACAACGCCGTCAATCCCAATTGTTGCGGGGTTTCTCGACCGATGAGCTGCATGCATGGCATTGGCCCGTCATCCTCTTGTCTGTGCTCTCGACATCCTTGGCTTGAACAGCAGTGGGCCCAGGCGCCACAGACTAATGCCTCGTTCCCGCGCCCGAGCCCAGCCTCCCCGTTGATGCTTTGCATAGCACATGATGCCTGTTGGGTGGAAGTGGCTTCGACCAGAACGTGCAATAGTGCCGCCGGTCCCGCGACGATCTTCACCGACTTCTTGTGCTTCGTACGGTACGCTGTGCTCAGTACAACGGCGCCAGGCCTCGTGCTGAAACGGTATATTACAACGTAGGCAGCAACATCCGGCAGCGCTATCGTGGTGTCTCACCTGGGACCAGACGCGGATCTGGAGGCCATGTCGATTCTGTTGAAGCCTCGTACGGCATCCTCAGGACCACATGACGGGCTGTGACATGGCTGATGTACTGGATATGGAGGGCAAGACTGCCTTCAACAAGCTTCGCCAAGCTACCTAGGTTGACAGAAAGACACTTCTGGCGGTGTCCTACTGAGAAACTTGCGACCGAGCCTACTCCGGACCGGTCTTAGACTAATTTCGATATCCTGGCTTTGCTAAGAGGATCTCCCACTTTCCGTACGAGTATCATGGGAAGCCTTCCCCGCCCATCACAGTGCGCGCAGGATGCATTGACAGGGGCATGCCATGCTGCACACTACTGACCAACCTGCGCCGGCTGTTCTTCCCGATTCTCCACCCTCCTCCGCCAAGTTGCAATGATGTTGGTTTCCTCTAGCTGCGAAGAGGTGTTCGATGATGGAGCGCAACTCGCAAACGCGCTCGTCGTGTGAGCATGCTCCCGCACGAATTCACATGCCGCCTGGCTAATGCGGCTCGTGCATCACTCGTGGTGTGTTGCTGGCTCTTC
Organism: Tolypocladium cylindrosporum; assembly: GCA_024340765.1. NCBI lineage: Eukaryota > Fungi > Ascomycota > Sordariomycetes > Hypocreales > Ophiocordycipitaceae > Tolypocladium > Tolypocladium cylindrosporum. Next base: position 8,397 of record JALHCC010001074.1, on the reverse strand, counting down.
GCCTGGCATCTCCAAGCTAGAAGGCCGAGAAGAGGGGGGAGCACAAGGAGTAGTGACCATCGATTGCCCGATGAAGAAAGGGCCAGCCACTTACCAAGGTCCGAGTCGGACAATGAGCTTCCTGCACACTACCCGACTAACAAGGGACGCACACCACGGTCGCTTGGACCGCCACGAAAAGGCCGCATGTTCATCGAAACCGGGGCTATTTAGAAACTATGGCGACTGCGAGCATGTCACAGTTGCATGCTTTAGGCCGTGAAAGGTGGAGGGGAGTGAGGAATGGTTGTCAGCGTCTATTGCCTCGGTCCTTGACCCTCATACCATCAACAGTAACTCGCCAATTTCTCCTTCGACAACATGAAATACCTGAGACCAACGAATTCGAAGGATACGGATTACCCGATAGCGCCGCCACCAGGTGCTGTCGAACGCTGTGTGCTCCGTACCTATGCCGGCTCTCATCTGATAGCGGGAACGGAGAGCACGCGATGGCCTCTCCACGTTGGGCAATCCACCAGAGAAGCTTCATCGACGGCCAGCCAAATCCACCACCCGCCTCGGTTGGCGCACCCTACCTCTGAACCTGTCCACTATCTCACGGCAGCTTGATGTCAACCCTCGTGGTTGGCGACATCCGTGAGACAATACGCCGGAGGGTGGAGCCCACCATGCTCACGTACTCCGTACGCCTGCACAGACGGACGGGAACGAGGTCTCGCTCATTTCTCTATCACATCCTGTCCTGCTAGAAAATGACCAGTCAAGACTTTCACAAAGCAAAGTGCGGAGAGGAACAGACGGCCGCGTGGTACAGCCAGACGCCGTCGCCAAATTGCCCATGAAAAGGCAGAGGCATTTCCGATGCCACACAGCGGTGATGTGACGAAGGGAGTCGGGATCGGGGCATTTACTGTCCGAAGGATCTGTCGATATGCCTCGCCTGCCACCAGATTCGAACTCTGTCCCCTAGGGACTGATGGAGGATGCCGTGCCTGGGTGCACGGCTCCCTCGCGGCTCATCTCCACAGCATGTCCGTTTAATGCGGAGAATGTTTCGGCGTCCGGGACAAACACCTAGATGACAGTTTGAAGATCTCATGGGTGGCAAGCCGACAAGCGCCGGCTGGGACACAGCAATGTCGCCGAGTTGCCATAATTAGCCCAAGGAGCAGACGCTCATGACCACCGTCAAAGCAACAAACAACAAATTAGGCCGACAATAGATTATCTATGCGGGCTAATTAAAAATAGAAGCGGCAGACTGAGAGTTGATAGCGCTCGAGGGAGAGAAGCGCGTCATGCACAAACAGTCTGCAAGCGCCGAGCGCTGTGACGGCAGCGGCAGCGGGATGACGAGGGGCCAAATTTAGCCCACCAAGAAACGTGGGGGAGGGGCTAATTTGGCCCACACCCAGTGGGCTTCCAACCAGCGCCTTGAACGGAAATACGAGACGAATTATTGATTCTCCATCGTTTGCCAACGGCTTTTCTCAGCAGAGACAACACTGCCGTTGGCAGGCTCGAGTCCACGCGTCGTCTGCTTCGCCACCGGAATACATACGGCCACCGGACTACTGCTCAGCCACCGCGGAGGGACCGCGAGCGACAGGCAGGACGACGCCGCGGAGGAAGACGAGCAGAGATTTGAGAATGAGACAAGCGACAAACAAGATATGGGGAGCCTCGGCCGAGGACCAACCGTCCCCGCGCAACAGCTTCGCGACCCCATTGGTCCAGCCGCAGCGGAAGACCCCTGCCTGGCCTCATGCACGCAAGAGCCAATCTTGATCGACAACAGCCCCTTCGCCTAAGACACGATCCCTGCCCTGCCTCACACAGGCGCTACAGTCGGTTGGTCCCGCGGCCCCTGCCGCTTCTGCACGGGACAGCGCCTCGTCACATGCAGCCGTCGAATCAGCGCGGCCCGACGCCTCTTCGCAGATGGCGCCACTGCGACGCTATCCCCAAACCTCCAGAACTATCCCGCCACGGAAGCAACCTGCAATGCCAGGTTCTGCTCTCGAAGAGTCAAGATACCTGCTCCTGCCGCCTGTGTCGCTGTGGCCCGCCGGGCACCGCAGCGCAGTGCAGTCGTCCCCCTGTGCGGGCGTTGGCTGTTCCTCTGCTCCAGCCGACATTGTGGTGGCCGCCGGCCAGCCGCTCGTCCCCTTGTCCTACGCACGAGGCAGAGCCTGCCCGTGTGATGGATGCTGCCGCAGTTGCTTCCAGCCACCCAACGAGCCACTTTGTCGTCGTGTACGAGTACGAAGTACCTCTCGCTCTCCCGAGACACTCACTGGGGGAACGGAAGCGGTTACGGGACGCTGCTTACGGACTACTGCCTAGGAAATGGCCCCAGCTGCTCAGGGCCCATTTCGTGAAAGCATTGCCATCTGATGATATGGCATGTACGGGGCCACAGATGATGTTCACTTGATGAGGCATTTTGAAGTTCCTCAGTCGATGATGGGGCCACACGGGAACAGAATTATCTAAACCAAGCATGCATGCTCATGCAAGTGTCATTATGTGCGGCGTAGGGACCAGCACGGGATGGGGGTTGCCGACTTGGGCGATCCTGGTTGGACATTTTCGTCCCATGCTGGAGCTGCCCTTGCTGAACGAACAGCTGTCCGGTGGGCCCGGCAGAGTCTTCTTGGATACCGCAGAGACGCAGATGCACAACTGACCTTGTCGTTCGCACACCGAGAGACAAGCACCACGTCGCCGTGCAGATCCGTGCAGGGATTCGGCTGGGGTCCAGCCAACAAGCCCGGAGCTGCCACTCCCGAAGCTCGAATACCCTGCGAGATTCCAGAGGTCTCTGGCGTTGGTGGCTTGCCGGCCTCTTCTAGGAACACCCAACAACACTGCTGGCTGCCTGCTGCCGAATCTGGCGCTTTTGAGGCTGGAGCCAACAGATCAGCCGGGGCGGGCCGACGTCCGTGGCTACTCGTCCGTACTCGTTGCTCAGATCAGCGAAGGCGACGGAGCCTGGCCTGTGCGGAGCTCGTGCATGACGGGTGGGTGACATTCCCACGACCGACATGCGCGAGTTTCCTCTTTGGTTGAAGCCCCCGGTCTGGAGCCCAAGCCCTTCTGCACATCGAACGCCTGGGGTCCGGGTCGAGTCGGAGGCGGGCCATCTCTGAACGGCCCCCCTCATTGGCCCCTCTAAGCGCAGTCGCTCACTTGTGTGCGATGGCCGTCACTGCAAGTACGAGTAGTGCGTGGTTCAAAAATAGCAACAGCCAACGGCGGCCGTCTCTGGATGTCTGCGAAGGCACTGGTCGAGGATGGGACGGCCAACACCAGGCCGCGAAAACGCCGGCCACGATATAAGTCTTTGGCCTCCAGCCGCCAGACTTGAATTTAACCCTCTTTCTTTTCGTGTAGAAGGCGAGAAGAACCAAGTGTCGCCCAGGCTTTCCCTCTCTTTTAACCCTCTTTCCCCGGCCCGTCCTCTCCCCGTTTCCTTGTCAGACCTCAGCATTTCCAGTGAAGAGCAAGCCGGACTTGCTTGGAACCAGCCATTCATTCATCCATCCATCCATCCATCCAACCATTCATTCAGACAGACAGACAGACAGACAGACACCTTCTTCCACGATCGATAACAACCGTTGTTTGATACAACGACGCGCACGACGCACGACGCACGACACACGACGCACGAAACACGACGCACGAGTGGCTGGTCGCGGACATCAACGCATACCACACGTCAACGTCCCCTCAACCGACTAATTTGATAATTCGACTGCCGCGCTTGGCCAACGCCCTGAAAGAGACACTCGACTTGGACCCTGGCCGGTGCCAGCCTCAAGATTGTCTCTCCGTCCTGCTTGGGCCGGCTCCACGTCACCGTGTCCCCTCGCCCGGATCCGCACAGTGATACGCCCCCACGCGGAGGCACACGCCCCATCCCCCTGCACCGCACCGCACCGTACCGTGCTGCACTCAGTGCGCACAGCGCACGCAGGTACCTCCAGCATCGCATCGCAGATACAAATGCCATCCGCACCCCCCGACAGTCACAAGAGCTCCTCGCGAGCACCTGGGAGCGCCGTCAACATGGCTGCGACACAGTCTGCAAAGGCCAAGACGGCCTCGAAAGCCAGCAATGGCAGCGCAAACGCAAAGGCCAAGAGCCAGATGCACCGCAGGTCGCGGACAGGTGAGCGAGCCGCGCCCCCACCCGGCCTCACTTACACGCGGAGCCCGGCCGTCCGCCGCCGCGCCCGACCGAGAAGCTCCCCGCTGACCACTTCACCATCTTCTAGGCTGCTTCACCTGCAGATTGCGACGCAAGAAGTGCGACGAGGGCTCGCCCGCGTGCACCGCTTGCAAGCACCTCGGCCTGCAGTGCGAGTATAAGCGGCCCATGTGGTGGAGCAACACGGACGCGCGCCGCAAGCACAAGGAGGACATCAAGAACATCATCAAGCGCAAGAAGCTCGCCGAGAAGTCGTCGCACGCCATCCAGACGTCGACCGGCTCCCCGCCCGGCCTGTCGCACTCGCTGCCTACCTCGGCCACGTTTACGGATCCCCTGGATCGCACCAGATCCGCCTCCATTGACTCGGGCTTCTCAAGCGCCTTCAATTTCAACAGCCCGCCCACCGGCGCCGAGTACGGCGTCTACAACGCGCCGCTGCACCAAGATTTCGTCTTCAATGGCTACTCGCCCTACGAGATCGACGTCAAGACGGAGCGGCAAATAATTGTCAACGACGTGCCCACGCTGAGAGAGTCGCACGTCTCGACCTTCAGCACGTACCAGACACCGCCGCCTCCTGGCACCGTCCTGCCCCCGGGTCACTTTGAGGGCGCATGGACCGAGCATATCCACCAGGAGCGCAGGGAGTCGTTGTCGGAGGAGGCGCTCAACGTCCACTTCTTCGACTTTGCCCATGGCCCGCATAACAGCACCAGGCAGGTCCGCATTGAGCTGGAGGAGAACGACCAGCGCCTGCTGGACCACTTCATCCAGTTCGTGCTGCCGACCATCTTCCCCATCCTCGAGTCCAACCAGCACGGGTCGGTCGGCTCCGACCTGATCCTCCCGGCACTGCAGTCCAACAGCGTGTACCTCCACTGCTGCCTCAGCATCGCCGCCCAGCATCTCAAGACGCACGCCAACGTCTCGGGCGAGGAGATTGACCAGGACATCATGCGCCACCGCTACGCGACAATCCTCTCGCTGTGCGAGTCGCTCAAGCGCGACGAGAACCACCAGCAGATCCTGGAGGCGACGCTGGGGCTCATCTTCTTCCAGTGCGTCGTCGGCCGCTTCGACGACGGCCTCCTGGACATCGCCTGGCACCAGCACTTCCAGGCGGCCATCAACCTCGTCCAGAAGCTGGACCTGCCCCGTCTCGTGTCGGATCCCGCCGGCCAGATGGCGCAGACGCCTTTCAACATGACACTGACGGGCTGGATTGACATTCTCGGCGCCACCATGCAGGGCACCTCACCCACCTTTGCGCACACCTACCGAGAGAAGCACCTGTCGCGGGCCAACCACCACTTGGGACTGCGGGAGCTGATGGGCTGCGAGGACCGCGTCATGTATCTCATCTCGGAGATTGCCTGCCTCGAGTCGCTGAAGCGGGACGGCATGGACGACTTCACCCTGTGCCAGCACGTCTCGGCCCTGGGCGAGCAGATTAGCCTGACCGAAGTCAACGAGACGGGCCCCAAGTCGCCGTACAATGCCAACGGCACCCTTTCGCCCAAGCAGCTCTCCAGGAACATCACGGCCGCGTTCCGGCTTGCCGCGCGCATCTACCTGTGCAGCCTGGTGCCTGGCTTCAGCCCTAGCCAGCCTTCACCCATGGGGCTGGTTGAGAAGCTGATGAACGTGCTTCGATACATCCCCTCGGGGCCCGAGGGCTTTGATCGCAGCATTGTCTGGGTCTATCTCATCGGAGGATCCATCACCTCGGCCGGCAGCGTCTTCCGAACCTTCTTCGAGGATCGCGTCGCTCAGCTGGGCGAGCAGGCCATGTGCGGCTCGTTTGGGCGCATGGTGACTGTCCTCCACGAGGTGTGGCTGCAGAGCGACAACCTGTCGCAGGCCGGCACCCCGGGATCCTCGACGTCGGATGCCGGGCAGCAGTTCGTCCACTGGCGGGACGTGATGCAGATGAAGGGCTGGGAGTATCTCCTGATATAGAGACACCTGCAACGTCTTGAACCCGCTTCAGCTCTTCTTCAATGGCTGGCCTTTGAAGAGTAGCGAGCGCTCGTTTGGACGGGACCGGGGGTCTCTGGATGGGCATCTCTCTCTCTTCTGCATGGACGGAGCCCGCGTCTGAAGGCGAAGCAGGCTCTCTCGCCGCCGCCAAGGATACCCACGGGGCCTGTCCCCCGGAGTCTGCGGATTCGAATCGTTATTGTTAATTGGTTTTTTCTTCTTTCTCGACTTTACTTTTCTGGCATTGATCTGTCACATGATATACCCTACTGGGATGGGATTACCATAGAGGATGCCGCAAGGCACAGCGGGACGGAAACGGTTTACAAAGAGAAGCGACACTTGGGAAAGCCTTCTGACACTTGGAACCGAGGGCATTGGCTGAAACTGAGAGGTGGATGGACGGAGACGGCGATGGGGAAAGATGGGATGACGTTGATGACGCAAACGGGATGGACCGAGATGATGGGATGATGCATGATGTTTCTTTCTTTTCTGTTTGCTTCACGACCCTATTTTGACACCCTTTCGGCGTCGGCGGTCGATTGAACTTTCGTCACTCGCTACAGCAACACTTATATATATACCAAGCAGGGCGCGGGCTGCTGGGGCCATGAAGCTCGCTAGGCGCGAGTGGCATCGAGCAGGGAAATGAATGGACGTCTTTCAGGACCGAAGGCTCAGGTCATGACTTCACTTCGACTTGGAGCCCAGGATGCAGGCAGGGAAGAATTGGGTAAAGAAAGGATCTGTACGAGACAGAACATATCAATGGATATACCCCCATCGCGATTATCTGCTACGAACCATGACCACGGTGCTCGTCTTGATGATGTGTGTCGATTGAATCAACATTGGCGTTTGATGTATTTTGGCCGACTTGGAACCATGCCAGCATCTCTGTCGAGCCGTTGCCGGCGCGCCGCGGCCCCAGAGCGGGACTGGAGGACGGCAGTCGCGGGGGCAGATCGATCGGGGCGGGGGCGTCGGTCTTGCTTCCCGACGCCGCGGATCGGGTGCGGATGGCTGGATGCTCACAGCTCAGACACGACGACACACTCGAGGCTTGCGATGCATCGCTAGTTTCCTCCCCAGCGACACGGCAGACAGTGCAAGGGAACTGTGCGCAGGGAGGGGGGCGTGCGAGTCGCACTCTCGGCTCGGTGATGTATCCTGGGTTCGTCGTCGATCTCGTTTCATGGCGGCGGTGCGGCCCAACCACTGCCGACGACGGCGCTGCCCAGCTGCGTGGACCAGCCCGTCTCCCGGCATCGGGGGGGCCTGGAGGAGTGGAATCTGCGTTTGATTCCACAGCGGGACCCGGGAGGGGGGGGGGGAGTTATGCGTGGGGGCCTGTTGGATCGACTGCCGGCGGGAGAACGAACCAACAGAGACAGACATACGTCGGGTATGCACGTCGCTGCTGCCGTGGCCTCGCTCAGGCCCCCGGAAGCAGGGCAGAAGCAGGGCAGAAGCAGGGCGAGGGCGAGGGCGGACGGGCTGGTGAATGGCGGCGGGCGGGCGGTGTCGCGATGCGCGGCGGGTGGTCACGGGGACAGGACGACGCTGGCTACAGAAGTTCTGTGCACTAGTGAATGATGCAATCGTCGCCCGACGCGGCCTTGCTGCCCGGGGCGTGCAACGGGCGAAGTTCGTAGTGGGTGACGAACAACCCAGCTTGTAAGTGCCGGAGAGCCCAGCGGGTCGGCACGGGTGAGGACCCCCGAACAAACAGCACATTCTTACTTGGCATGGCCAAACGGGGGTTCAAACCAAGAACTCGGCTAGGCTGCTGCGGAGAGCCAGAGGGTTGAATAAAGGGTTGCACCCGGCGGCACGGCATATTAGCAGCAGGGCTTGCGAGGCCTCCGCAGAATGGAAGACAGGACCTCCGTGGCTGCCTGCGTCGTTCGATCAGGGCCCGCAGCGCCGTATCGACAGCCGCCAGCGCCTCCCCAGCAAGCCCGTAGCCGCTGACTCAACCAGCCCCCGCCGCCAATCAGCGCCCGGCGCTGCGCCCCACGCGCCTGTCCTGCGACGACCTCGATAGGCCCTAAGCGCTCGCCATGTTCAACCTCCAACCTCCAACCTCCCCCCCCCCGTCGGCTCGATCGAACCACCGCGCCGCCAGGACCGCGCCCTCCACGGCATCGCGACGCCCCCCGTCGCCGCCCGCCTGTCGTCGCGGCCAGCGC
>JALHCC010001072.1:0-12985 GCA_024340765.1 Tolypocladium cylindrosporum | reverse complement strand
GCCTGTGAGACAGGGCAGGAAGGGCGGACTACTTATGCTTCTCTAGCTGCCATTGGTTTGCCCCTATTTAAGCCTATCAATTGTGGGCTGCCTGAATGTGAGGCCGTCTATCGTTTTATCCGTGTCTGAGGCTCCGGCCAAGGGATGTGGCTGTCACGACTGTGCCGTCTGTGGGGCCCTCACACCAACAATACGCGACTCGTAAACACGAGCTAGTGTGATGCCCGTAATTCGTACGAAAAAGGCTGCGCCGGCGCGCGGCTTCCATTTTCAATCTTTCAAACCTGCATTTCGGGATTTCGTTATGAGGGACCTTCCAGGCACGCCCGTCGAATTATTCCAGCTATTTTGCCCTGAGTCACTGGTTGAAAATTGGGTAGTCTGGACGAATGAGTGGGTAGCTTCCTTGCTTGCAAAGCCACAAGCCGAAAATGCCGACCTAAACACATAGACTCCAATCTCACTCTCAGAGGTATACGTCTGGCTTGCAATCCTTATTTATATAGGGATTCACACACAAACCCGTATCAAGGACTATTGGGTGACTTCCAAAGCCGGGCAGCTACATCCAACGCATCCAATCATCAAGTTCATGACTTATCCCCGCTTTGTACTAATATTCCGGCATATACGAATCTTCCCACCGTTTGAAGCTATTGACGATAGCGTTGAACGTATGGTTTTTCGTGTGTCAGGCTGGTCTGACCACATACAGAATATCTCTACGCAGCTCTTCGTGCCAGGCCTCTCTATTGCTGTAGATGAGTGCATGATCCGCTTTACGGGGAGGTCAAAGGCGAAGGTTACGATACCAAGGAAGCCAATTCCGACGGGCTTGAAAGCTTGGGTAGCCGCACAACAGGGATACTTCTTGCGGTGGCGATTCCACATTCCTATCGCTATGAGCGTGGCCCGAATCCCGTCAAATTCGTGATCAATTTATGTATCTCTGTATGACTCTCTCGTGTCTTATGTCTGCCCAGGGAGCCTGGAAAAGGGATTCCTTTTATCCTCGCAGCTATCCCTTATCCCTCTGTTGCCCCTATTCATTGTTAGCTGCTGTGTGTGTTAGTGGCGTCAGACTTCAATTGTAGTCCCTAGCAGCCCCTATTGAATCTCGAGTCATCAATCCAACGAGGCGTCATTCTTCTAAGGAAGAATTCCCCTAGCCATCGTCTTTGAATATAGACATACGAGTCATCAATACAATGTGGCTGCCAACAGTGCTGCCTAGGGGCTGCCTCGTCAACCGGTCTATCCGAAACCTTGGCGCACGACAACGGCTTGCGCGGTTATCATGCTCCAACTCCGTCGTGATGTCGAAGGCAAATAGGGAGAACCCATCCTCCCTAGCGTGGGGGACCTGTGCCAGGAGCCGAGGGGCGAAAGCAACAATGCCGTATCGCACATTGTTCAAATCCGTGATGTTAATGACAACCAGGCCGTACGTGGCGTGGTCCTCGTCTCCAAAAACTGTACACAAAGGCAGAGGCGTCCATGCAGTATCTAGGCCACGGACGCAGGGAGAGCCACTGCTTGCACCGAGCAGCAGACATGTTGATATGAAGGGAAACCCGCACAGTCTCGGGCAAGCTTCATGTTGCCCTCGACTCGTCCAGCGGCATCCTTGGGGGAAGCCGACAACAGGCAATGCTCTTGTCCCATCAGAGCCGCCATAGAATTGATACGCCATGGATTGTCCTCCATCAGTAGCGGCATGGTTGGCCTGGTCGGAAAAGATGTCGACGGTGCAAAGACAGGAGATGACCACGTCGTGACCTGTTGTGCCATCTGACCCGTCGTTTTGAATGGCCAGGCGATGGGCCACGGCGAGAGGGCGATGTCGGGCGCCAATCTGAGTAACGACATGGGAATCCCAGGATGCAGGGCATTGCAGTCCTTGCTCGACCCATTCCGACATGGTGACTGCTGCGAAACCTACGAAGCCTGGGCTGGGTCGATATAAACAACGCGAGGCGAGGTAAACACTGCCGTCCCAACAAGCCACTGGGTTGCGCATGTAGCTGCGGTAATCTCGATGATTATATGCAGAGAATTGTTCTATCAGGGCACTTGAATGCGTCGTCTGTGTTGCCGCTATGCTTTGTACCCTGTTGGTGACTTAGTGTGGGGAGAGTTGAATGAGTTGAGGATGGCTTCAATCTCAGTCAGACAAGGCAACATCCTCTCCTCCGATCAGAAACACCCTGATACGTTGCTCTATGCAGTTAATACAGTGGCAAGTGGGTGCAGCTGGTGGGGCATCAATGCCACTAACTTTTTGTCCATGGAAGGCTCCAGAAGGGCCACAGATGAAGCCAGTCAAATAAGACGTCGAGCACCCCCTAGGATAAGTCACGAGTAATACAAGATAGAATCATGGAAGATATTTAATCCTTGATAGCATAGAAGATTTGAGAATTCCTGGCACTTTGCGGCATTAGTGATCATAGTCAAGAGCCAATTAGGCAACATATCCTCAGCATTTCTAGCTTCGGTATGTACAGAGACGCTAACGAAGGCATGCGCGCAAGATGCTAATATAAATTCCAGTCCGTGAGACGCGGCTTAAGGCTTGTCTAAAGCTTTTCTGTTGATTTAGAATGACTCGATATGTCAGGCACCTGTAGACGAACTACGTGGATCTTATCGGGCACTCTTTAACGCTGCGAAACGAAGCCGGGTAGATTGCACAGGATTGGATGGGCTATCTAGGAAGAAAAGAACGAGAGGAGGGAAATGTAGAAAAGCCTCGTAGGCTACTAAGACTCCGAAAAATAATTTATCCGCGAATGCCACTTTACATTACAATTCTTTTAGTCTATATTAATACAATACTATACAGGCTGCAATGAAATTATGAGTTCCCTTGGCCTGATCCAGAGATATGCTCTAACTGGGAGCAACCGGCGGCTGCTGGACGAAGCTCGCTGGGGATGTCCTCATATAATTCGAGAACCACATTACTCCGTGCAACTACAGCCCGGCAAACAACCGTTTCTTGGGCATCAGATGACGGGGGACGAGACTTATCCTGCGAGAAGAACCTTGTAAACTTTTGATGTCGCTCCGATCCAGATTCCATGTCGCCTCGTCCGGCTCTCATAGAATTTGCTTTTGCGTCTTCGGCAAATATGATTCGAGAGGCCAGAATATCAATGCTTCGTTGGAAGCTCTGTTAATATCGTGAGACATAGGAGAGCCGATCTGGCAATTAAGAAATCGAAAGAACTTACTACATGACAATCGGGAATAATATCTCTATTGTGGCCGCAAATCGGTCAATCTGGACAGCCGGCTCCGCTGCACTTTGCGGCCCAATCAAGAAACCGTGCGTAACCGTACGCAAAATACTTATAAGACAGAGAATTGCAACACGGATCTCAGTGCTGAGCAGCAAATATTTCAACAGACCGCCGCGCAGCGCTGCACCCTTCGAGCTGCGTAATGCAGAAGCCAGATGCTTGAGAAGAAGGGCAGAAGTAATACATTCGACGAGCGCAATTCCGGTAAAGTAGCCAATATGCAGGTGACTGATGAGAGCTTGAAGATCATCGGATGGTTGAGTAATAAAGCGACTGTGATAGACGGCGATGATGAGTCTCAGGGCAGCGACTATAACGATGATGACCCAAAATATAGCCTTGAAAGCCGTCTGTTCGCCACCCCACAAAATGCGTGTGAGTATGATGTAGCCATAAAACGAGAGGCCCACCTCTTCGATCTATTGAAATGAAAAGCGTCAAGAATCAGCGGGGTTTGGACTTCGCGGACGGCGGCTTGAGATATCATTTTGGGGGGCTTACCAGCCAACCTATGTCAGCCAGGACTGACGCGGTGATTCTCCAAGGAACCCCGTAGTCTGTATAGAAAGCAACGTAGCATAGGCCATTGGCGAGTGCCCCGGCAGCAGATACAGCTATAGGCACCGTCACTATAAGACAACGGCCAACGATGCCGAGAACCATTAAACCATAGAAGACATTGATCAATCCTACAGTGCTGAGGATTGACCAGCTCAACTCGAAGTAGGCGGGGTGGATGGTTGACATTTGGACGGTCCGCAACACGGTACCGATAGATGGCAAGGTGAGGCTGCAGCCGAGTTGATCTTGAGGTCTTACTTAAAACCTGCCCCATTGCCCTCCCCCAGCTTTGAAACTTTAAACTCTGGGGCATCGTCCGCGCTTTTCCGATCCAGGTAATACGATGTACAAACCCCACACGGCGCTTCTCTAGTGGACCTGGATAATACCATGATTTGCAAAGCACTATCGGCATTTCTTCTGCTAGAAGAGGTGAACAACCCATGTGCTTTCACCACTACTTCATGTTACTACGCATATCAAGTCAAAGAGATGTAAATTTGTAGATACTCGCGTTGGGCCGCTATCTTCGATTCGAGGGAAGAACGGGTTGCCTACACTAGCCATGACTCAGTATGTAGCATCTCGGAACAGCTGAGTAATACGGGATGACTTCATGGCGCCCCATAGATCCACGGGGCCCCGTGGATCTAAGGCTCACGGGGCCCCGTGAGATTATTATGTAAGCCTCGGGCCACCACCAAATGTGTATGTGCCACGTAGCTAGTATCACCAATAGCATCATATTAGCTACTCGAATTCTAGCCTTGCGCGCCGATAATGGAACCAATTGCAAACGCCAATCAATTTCCGGATGACTGCCTCCCTCCTGAAGCCGAGTATGACTCCCGGGAGGCCCTGCTTGCCGCGATCAACGCCTGGGCGGGGTCCCGAGGTTACGCCTTTACGACTGGAAGGTCAACGACAGAGAAGTCTAAGAAGCTTACAGTCACATACACATGTGACCGTGTAGGCCGGCCTCTAAGCAATACAACTCAGAGGCAACGATATACTACAACACGAGGCACCGGCTGCCAATTCTCCGTCCTTGCAAAGGAAAGCCTGGATAAGTCCACCTGGTCTTTGAGGCATCGTTCAGAGAGCCGCTTTGCGAGTCACAACCACGAGCCAAGCGAGAATATATCTACTCATCCAGCACATCGCGTTCTATCTAAAGAGGATAGTTTAATAATCAGCAATCTCTCTAATGCTGGGGTGGCCCCAAAGGAAATTGGGACATATATGCGTCAGAATTCGACTGCCATCATAACCCAGCAAGATATCTATAACTGCATTGCAAAGAGCAAACGGGAGCTCTGCGAGGGTCAGAGTACGATACATGCCCTAGCTAATCAGCTAGACAATGATGGGTTCTGGAACCGCATGCAGCTTGATCAAGATGGCCGGGTTACAGCCGTTTTATTTGCCCACCCGGAGTCATTGGCATACCTCAAGGCTTATCCAGACTTGCTCTTCTTGGACTGTACGTACAAGACAAACAAGTATAAGATGCCGCTTCTTGACATTATTGGAGTTGATGCTTGTGAGCGGTCTTTCTGTATCGCCTTCGCATTCCTCAGTAGCGAGGATGAGGGTGACTACATCTGGGCCTTAAGCCGGCTCCGGTCAATGTACGAGCTCTGCGGCGCCAGCCTCCCATCAATCATCCTTACAGACCGCTGCCTTGCCTGTATAAATGCTGTGTCATATTGCTTTCCGACTGCAATTTCACTCTTATGCCGCTGGCATGCAAATAAGGTAGTCTTGAGCTATTGCAAGCCGAGCTTTACTCGCAATAGTCAAGAAGACGAGACTCGAGATAGTCTTAATGATTGGAAGGAGTTCTATAACTGCTGGCATTCAATTATCAGCTCTATGGACGAGGATATATATAATAAACGCCTCCAAGAGCTCGAATAACGTTACGTACCAGAGCATATCAAAGAGGTCAGCTATATTAAAAGAACCTGGCTTGATCTCTATAAAGAGAAGCTTGTCAAAGCCTGGGTTGATTAGCAACCTCACTTTGGTAACGTAGTTACCTCACGGGTTGAGGGTATCCATGCGTTACTAAAAAGCCATCTTAAAAAATCGACATTGGATCTATTCGAGGCTTGGAGAGCTATAAAGCAAGCACTACTCAACTAAGTAGCTGAACTACGAGCAAACCAAGCTAGGCAGCGAATACGCATGCTAATTGAGCTCTCTGGGTCTTTGTATTCGAATATATATGGATGGGTCTCTTATGAAGCTTTGCGTAAGGTCGGAGAGCAACAAAAGCTTTTTCAGAAAGGCAGCCTTCTAGGCTGTATGGGAGTTTTCTCTCGAACCTTGGGTCTGCCGTGCGCTCATAAGCTCAAATCTCTATAAGAACAAGGACAGGCCCTTCAGCTATACCATTTCCATCGTCAATGGTATCTTTACCGTACTAGGAGTCCTCAATTCCTCCTAGAACCTCGTCAGGTAATCGATCGGACAGCAACGAATTCAAAGATACCACGATCAAGCACACGTCGCGAGCCTAGTTTATTCGAAGCTATTGAGGCATCAACGCGGCCAAGAGCTCCGCCTGTATGCAGTAAATGCCATGCCTCGGGTCATACAATGACCTCACTAGCTTGCCCTCTACGGTACTCAGAGCTTTTACAACGAGTAGCAGAGATAGCAGCAGAGGCAACTACGGCAGAGGCAACTACGGCAGAGGCAACTACGGCAGAGGCAATTACAGCAGAGGCAATTACAGCAGAGGCAATTGCAGCAGAGGCAATTGCGGCAGAGGCAATTGCGGCAGAGGCAATTGCGGCAGAGGCAATGACTACACAGGCAACTACGGCAGAGGCAACAGAGATACCGACTGTAAGAAGGACATCCTAGCGTAAATACTATACCCCTGAGGCCATCTACGAGAGATATAACGCTGCAAAAGAGGCTTGGTTTAGTACACAGCCTCGTGCCGGCCTCAGGACTAATGCACGATATCGGAAGGCAATGGGTCTGCCTGCAAAGTACTCGAAAGCAAGCTACATATGGTGTCTTGACTATAAGCAGATGGGCGCGCGCTGTAAAACGCAGCGCCCTTGGCGGGAATGGACTCAAGAAGAGATGATGGCCTATCTTGACTTTGATCAAGCAGAGCATAACCGTCATGACGAACGGGAAGCAGCCGCATAGCGCTTTTCAAAGAGACGAGGACTTAAAGATGCCTGGAGGGATGCCGAGAAGGATACGGAAGAGCAAGAGGCATTGTACGTAGCTAGGGAGGCCTTGTAGTGCCTTGTGATATTGTGTTAATCCTTTATACCCCCTAATAGCACTAAAGCTCTCACTATTAGATCGAGGACTCGATAATCCAAAGGGAACTCTTTGGCGTAGCTAGTATAGCCATCACTGCTAGCTACGTCGGAGAGGCACTGCATGGCTACAGTGCACCCTGAGGGTTAGAGAGGACTTGATGACCTATCGGTCTCTATTGGAACCTGAATACTTCTTCAAGGCTTCTATAGGTTGGCGGGTTGGCTTCGTAATCCCGGGTGGCAAGAGTCTCAATTGATGAATCTGGCCCGGTTGAGCTTAAGCGGCGAAAGCCGTTAAGACCCAAGTATCTCTATATGAAGTCTCCCTTTTTTTGCTTCTTCTTTCAATTAAATAATAGACCGAGGGCCAAAGGCGAGGCGAAAGGGTGCGATAACCCGCGCGCAGCTGGTAGCTGTCATGGTGTTGAGCTCCCCGGGCACACTCCTCAACCACGTAGCCCCTGCGCATCAACTCCAGGCTCTAGGTAGGGCAATCTATTTACGGAAGGTTAAAGGTTCGAATTGCCTACGTAGCGTGTTTTTTTTAGGTATAGGTAGACGGTAGCAGCAGGCGGCATTACATGCGCTTTGGTGATAACCTCACTTACAATAGCGCACACATTTGGTGGTGGCCCGAGGCTTACATAATAATCTCACGGGGCCCCGTGAGCCTTAGATCCACGGGGCCCCGTGGATCTATGGGGCGCCTGACTTCATGGCCCTTGAACTCTTTTGCCCCAAAAGTCAATGTTCCGCCGCCACCTCGCTCCCCCTCGGCCAATCTCGACAAAGGAGCTCCCACGGCCCTGGGAGATAGCTGGCCAGCCGCAGAAGGAGAGATTCTGGTCAACTTGAATGCAGGCAGCCGATACTAACGGCATTTTCAATTCTCAAGCGTGACCCGACACTATAGTCGTAGCAACAGCTCAACCTGGTTTTCTAAGCTTACACGATCTCTGTGCTGAAGAACAGTTTTCTGTTCGGCAGCATGTTCTCAGTCGCAGTTTTGTAGTGGGGAGTAGGGATTGTCATGGCTGTATCGATCCACCATGGTCTCCATATTCTGCTGTTGACCAGTAATTCAGCCACCCTGGGCCTGTCGATGAAGAAATGGCGCTAAATTACGATCACTACCCGATCACAACTGCCGATTCGTCTGAGGTCTGGGGTAGTTGGTCAAGACCTGGTTCTCCACGGAATGCCCAAGCCTGTGATTTAGCACGATGTATCTGCTTTTCTTGAGCATGAGCCTGCGACAATCCGAGCAATCCTAATGTTTTGCATTGGAAAATCAACACAAACTATAGCCAGATAAATCCCAAGTTCTGTCACTAGTGAAGATGGCGGCTCCGCTCTTTATTTTCGCCGGTACTGTTTGTCGCTTCCTCGCCGATCGCAAACGTGGCGGTCCTGGTACTCAACTTCGAAAGGCCCCGGACTACTGGACAAAAAGCAGAGAGTGAAAACTTGATACAACTTATCTACATGTCCTTCATCAGCAGATCGACGGACTTTCTATGTAGGCCTAAAAGAGGACCCCCTTCAACGACGGGTCTACGGGCGTTACGTCGAGCGTGTACGCGTGCACGTACCAAGGCGGGCGGCGGTATCACTGTTTTAATGGGCGGTACCTGATCCGTAATGACGACCAGGAGCAGGCCCGCGGGGACATGAAGCACGCCTTGACCATAAAGCTAACGAACAGGGCGCTATTTTACTCGCCCGTAGGGAACAATCCGCAGTTTATCCTAGATATCGGGACGGGGATGGGTGAGTGACCCTTCACAATACGGCCCGATTTCAGATTAACGCTAGGACAGGAATCTAGGTGATTGAAGGGTGGCTTATCCAGAGCACCTTATATGAGAGGTAAAGGTTGCTGACTCCTTTAATTGGCGATAAGTATACCAGCGCGCGCAAGTCTGCAGTATCAACCTGACGCCCATTCACCCGCTATAAAGGCCCCCGAATGTTAAGTTCCTGGCCGACGACTGCGAGTAGAACTGGCTCGTTAGGAACATTGACCTCGTTCACTTTTGCTTCATAGCGGTTATCCTCAAGGGCATAGTGCTCGTTCTAGATCACCGTACGAATTGGTATCTATTCTCATCCCTACTCCTTACTTGGATGGCCTCTTGTTACGTATTCCGTCTAACTCAGAACCCAGGGGCCTCTACCTCGGCGGCTGGATCGAGTTCCATGAGCTCCACGGCATGCCTAGCTGCGATGACGGCACCATGCCCGGCGACGACCCCTTCAAGAAGCTCTACCGGGCGGCTGAGGAGGCCTACCAGAAATTTGGCATGAGCACCACAATCGCGGGGCGCCTCGAGCCCCTGCTGCGTGAGACCTTCCTCCCGGCAGAGAACCGTTGTCTTGCATAATGCTTTAGTATCCACCCTTAGGATGGGCGGTCTGTAGATAGTGCTACCCTCGGGCGTAGATATATGTTAGACCCGCAGTCTAGATCATTCTGGGGGGACGAGAGTTGAATGACATATCGTGCCCGACACGCGTGCAACGTAATCAATCGATTCTGACTCAAAGGGTGGTTGAACCCGAATCAAGAGAGTTGTGCTAGCCTGAGCCAACGACCCGTGTCGCTCCGTAGCGGCCGCGGGGGAAGGGCGACCACCAACCACGGAGGACGTCGAGACCTCAAGAAATTCCGCTTCCCTATCCGTGTCCCCTCTTCCAATTGACTTAAACTAGTCCAAATTTTGCTCAATTGATGAGCCCGCGGGTGGAGCATAGTCCGTTCATTCCTCAAGACATTCCCATATGTATATACGGACTATCTCTTCATCTATTCTCAGAAAATAAAAGCATCGCAGCCCTCGCTAGCCTCCAGTCCTACATAAATCTTACTTACACTACTGCTTCGATTTCTGGAAATTTCCCATGGTCCAAAGACATTCACCATTGCAACCTTTACGACTAGAGATTGAGGCATGAGGGGTAATCACAACAATGTCTAATATTGAACATCAGATAGCTAGCTGCAGCCGGAAAAAACAGAAACAAGCCGAGGACGGGGGTTATGATTTATTGCGTAATACTTGGATTCATTCGTCCTTATGCCGCGACTAGTTACTTATCTCGTGGAGTATGTTAAAAGTCATGGCCGGCAATGCATATCTCAGGCTAGCGAGTAGCAAATGGATCAGACAGAAGTGACCTATCGGGGGGTCCATTTCTGAACCCTCCGGACACCTCATCACACCGATATGTCTCATGTATTATATGGCTCAATAATGCAACAAGCCCCGCGCAGCATGTAGGAGAGGGGTTGGCGGAAACATAGAAAGTGAAACAAAGGTTATAGACACTCTCGCGGCGGGCTTCCAAGAATACAATACTATTTCCTCCCCAAGTCCTCATATAATCCTCTGTGATGACAACATCAGATGTGGGAACGACCCTCCATGCGCGCGATAGGAGCTTCATTTCATCATCCCAGACTTCCGTGATGTGCCGTGTTGGCTCTGATACACAATGTTTCAAGCGGCCACCCGGGTGCAGCACATGAGCGTTATGTAACTTTTATGTAGCGACCGTCTAGTATTCGACATACAGACGTGGCTGCATCATGCATCCGTCTCGCATGAAGCCGGTCATTGTGGCGGGCGAAGTAGTTGAGCCGGTCAATCCGACGGAGAGCAGCTACGTAGTCCAGATTTACCCTTTAAGACTCCTATGCAATTGTGTTCGTGCATCCAGAACAAGGCCCAGACCTCACATATACTTATTGGTGAAAATGTTCATATCAACTCTTTATATCGAACTATACTCGAGTCCGAATTATGCCCAAGCTCTGTCCGGTGGTCGGAGTTCTGAAACGAACTGAACATCCGGAGCCGGGGATGCACTGTCTGGGAAAGTAACACGACGTTCCATTGGGGTTCATCTGCATCTTTTTTTGCAATGGATAAATCAGCGTGGCTGGCTGAGACCATATGCAGACTATTATGCAAGGGTCACTTATCGGAAGTTGAGCTCGCTTCACTGAAATAGAAGGGGGGCGGTGAGAGGGGGAGGGAAGACTATGCAGACACAGCCATTTAGATACATAAACTCATGGGAGTCACACAGATGGACTGAGCTGGAGATTTTCAGACTTCATCAAGTCTACAAACCAAGAGTCATACACCAACAAAAGACGTTGACAATCTCTTTTACCTCATAACAACCTCCCCCTTCAAGCACCACGATTGTACTGTGGTCAGGATGCCGAACCAGTACTTCGACTATGGCGAGCTCAGAGTCACATTAACCACCGAGTATGATTGGCTCTATGACGATTCAGGGTCCAAGGCAAGGAGAAATATCAACATCTGGCACCCCAAGTCCCAGGGGAACCTTCGTCCGCTGGGAAGCATTGGTATATCGGGGGACTACGTTGACAATGCCAACGGCAAGCGAGCTGCACTCTTGGTTGGAGTGAATCCAGGCGTTCCAGCTACGGGCGGTCGTCCAGCTGTTGCCGCCCCCTCGTCATGGACCAAGATCTGGGACGATGAGAAGAGTGGCGGGAAGCACAACGGCTCCTTTTGGCGCCCTACACCCCCTTCTGGTTACGTTGCGTTGGGCGACGTTGGTGGATATCAATGGAACCCGAACCCAATGCCCTCTATCTGGTGCGTACGAGAGGATCTTGCTACATTGGCCCAACTCAAAACTTCCTCCATATGGGACGATGGTGGATCAGGGGCAAAAAAGGATTGTTCCATCTGGGAGATCCTCCCAAACCCCACTGGTATCTCTGGTGCCGAGAAACTTCCCATCTTCTCCGGAACCTTTCGGTCCCACGATAGGCATACGAAGCCTGACGCGGTCGTCCGCGTTCCTATCCTTAAACTCCCCAAGGACTACAAAAGATTCGAGGCTCCAGTACCCACTATCACGCCCAGTACCATCCCTTACTCAGGGGAGATCTTTGCCGAAACAGAGCAGTGCAGTGTTACCCTGCCCCTCACTGCCTTTTTCGAACCTACGGACCAGCGAATCATCATCAGCATAGCGAATCCCTTTGGGTATATGAACAGACGCATTGCTTGGTATACGGAGTCTGTCTGGGTTAACAAGAGCGCTGGGGATTATAACGACACAGAACAGATCAAATTTGGCCTTTCTAAAACGCAGACCAAGGAAATTGTACATACCGCGGGTGTTTCCGTCTCAGCAAGTGGCGGCATCGGGCTTGTGAGCTTCGACGTCAGCCTCAACTACCAGTTCACCCACAGCGCCTCCCAGTCATTTACCGAGTACACTGAGAGGACGAAGACAGCAGCGATCAGGGTCCCTCCATACCACGCCACTGTCTTGTTTACCAAGCATATTTGGTTGAGGGTTGAGCGCAAGGACGGATATGTCCTCAACCAAACCGAGTTGGCTGCTACCGATGATAAGTATTACAGCGGCACTGACCTCCCAAAGAACTTCTCGGAGCCTCTGGGTAAAGGGGTTATAGTGGCGACGTAGGGCGAGGGGACCGATGAAGTCAAATTGTGTTGAATTTTGCTTTTTCTCACGATCTATCCTGTCCTTACCACCATTTGTACTGTTTTCCTCTTTATTTGCTATAATTGAATGCCAATGCGTCGCACATCAGCCCTACCGCTACAGCCTCTGCCTGGCAGGCAAAAGCTTTCATTTGTGTATAAAGACTTCACGATTCCGTGCATTCCATGATGGAGGACTTGATACTGACTTTGCTTATCATATAACGTAGGTGCATAGCGAGTGGGCCATCACACCGAGTGGGCCACCTTCACCACTTTGGCAGAGCTCAACCCTTCTGACGCGTTTTTCTCAACAACCAGTCAT
>JALHCC010001071.1:0-23278 GCA_024340765.1 Tolypocladium cylindrosporum | reverse complement strand
TCGCCTCAGAATCGGAATATTGTCGCGGCAGAAGCGCCGGCCGGGCGCATCTCGGGAGAAGTGCGTCAGTGCGCTCGAGCCTAGACTTGTGACTCCGCGGCTCGACTAGAAACTTGCGCTCAGACTTTCTATCCATACTCGTATGGAAAAAGTGATGGAGTATGGAATGTTCCATACTCCATATTCCATATTCCATACGGCCCTTCTGTATTCCATGCATATGGAATACGGGATTATCCCGGGTAAATAACATCGGCGCTATTGTAGTTTGTCCCGAGTAATCCCAGAACCCATCGTTTATGCTGGATTGTGCTTTATCTCACCATTGTCTGCAGTCGTAGGCCGGCAGATCGCTGTTCAATTTCACAAATTACAGATCACCAGCGCCAGGCTCTTCACGATGGCGGCATCTTGCTCGATGACGTCATTTTTTGTATTCCATACGTATGGAATAAGCTTCCATACGAGGTGCGTTCCATATTCCATATTCCATACGGGCCTGTATGGAGTATGGAATATGGATAGAAAGACTGCTTGCGCTTAATCGAGCTGTGATGTGTCCGGGCAGGCTTTGGTGTAGTCCTTGTGACAAGAGGGTGTTGTGCGTCCAAGGACTTCAGACGAGCCGAGAAGCGGATTCTTTGAGCATCGAGAAGGATGGACGCTGGCGGGATACCCGCTTGACTGGTCTCCATCCTCGAGTTGCGCCAAATCTTCTTCCAGGGCGCAAGCCCGAAGGACTTTTCGGTACCAGTACATGGCTGCAAAAAATTTCGACCTGTCCGTGGCGTCTGCGTTGGGCTTTTCATGACTCTGATTGTCCGTTATTGTCTCTTTTGGTATACAGAATGCGCCCGCTGCCCGCTGGGGCCTTATAGCGAATGCGGTGATGACTTCCCCTGGCCACCCACTACTGGACCTGATACCAATGTGGACGTGGCGTCACGGTTGCCGCATGCATATCTCGAGACAACAAAAAACTCATAGTGACCAGGGCAAAGTGTGCAAATGCGGGCACAGGTGGCTTGTTGCGCCCTTTTCGCCTTCTGAGGATGCTTGGGATGTTGGTCTTTCACATGTCCGCGTAACATCGTTCCAGTGGTGTGTGGCCACAAGCTTTTCAGTCTGTGGAGCAGTTTCGGTCTGTTGACTGGGCACTCTTATGTCCAGGTCGGTCCTTGTCCAACAACTGGTTCCGCCGCTGATTCTCTTGTCTCGTGGGCAACAATTGCAATAGGCAACAAGACGGCCATATTGCGCCTTGTCGTCGTGTTCTTGTTGTTTACCCGACCTCAGCGAGCAGGTAAGCGTATGATTGGAAGCCGGCCTGTGCTCTCGGTCATGGCCCTTCCATCGAGGTATCAAGGAGGGGTACCAGCTTTACGAGGCTCGCTGCAGACACCGCGAAAGCACGTTGACATGCAGAACGGACGCCGAACCAACAGGTGGGGGTGGAGGGTGGGGGAGCAAGGTTCAGGCGTTCGTCCCAATGCCCGCCCAGCGCAGATGGCGTGCAGCAAGGGTCCGATCGGAACCCACCGAAGGCAAGGGCAGGGAGGCAAGCGACGGGGCTGGGAGAAGTAAAAGATCCCACCAACTTGAGAGCTGGCACTTGGGCTGCCTCGAGAGAGTTCACCTCCCCAAGATCGCAGCCGGCAAGTTCAAGCGCCTCCTGCTAGGGCCACCTCGTTGCATGTGTACCTAGACGCCCTCACGGGCCAGTAAACCTGGGCTGTTCACACGACGGAAGGCTATCGGCATCTGGGTGCACATTTCTCAGTCGGCTGAGGAAGTTGGGTTTTCCCGTACAAAGTTTTGTATTGTGTCTAGCCTGAATGTGATAACTAAGTTACATTGGTTCGATCCTGGTCTATTTCGCAGCCATAGGGCACTTGTCCTCGTGGCGTCTTTGGTACTCTTGTCGTTGATATGCTTTGCGGCAGAAGCGGCATTCATAATGCCGCTTTCGAAGGTCTAGATATTCATCAGCGCATGTTCACACGGGCCGTCGGATTTGAATGCACGCACGACTCAAAAGGTGGCGATTGAGATGCCGGGCATGGCGATAGGTCTTTGTGCATTGGAAGCAAGTAAACTTTCCATTGGCATCCTGAACGGGACCCGAAGCGTTTTCCTTGGGTCTAGAACAGGCGGTAGAACTCGCTTGCCCAACCCGAGCATCGGCAAGAGGTCCGCGGTTCGGGGAGCTAACCGTCCCCCCCGAGAGGTAGCTCCCTCTCTCTGCATCTGATCCTGGCCCAAAGCGTACAGCCAAGGGGGCAGTGGTCGTTCTCTGCGGTACCCCAGCAGCCGCGACGCTGTCTCCGTAGTAGTATGGTTGAGAGAGATCTCGAGGCATCGCGGGGATTTGTGTCCCAGAAGCCGGCTGGGCCGGGCCCTGATATGTCGGAAAGTTTCTCTTTGGACTGGGTGTACTTGGAGCTCCTGTAGTCCACGGCACGTTCAACCGCCCTCTGTTGAGTGGCAACATGGCGTCAGGGGTGAGGTTGTATGCGGCTCTCTGGCTGTTGAGAGAACTGCGGTTGGAAAATACGGAGTGCCACAGAAAGCTGCATTTAAGTATCAGCAGGATACTGACGTTCACCCGTCGGCTTGCCACGATGACTAAACGCTTGTACTCTCAGTATCACTGTCCATTTGCCGCCTTTCAGACTACGTTTCTGGCGGCTACAGTACTATACAAGTCCACAAGTTAATGATGGCAATTAGTGCTTATGGCAGGGCGAAGGCCGAGTTAAATGGGGCGGTTCTGTGTGTGACTTCACCGGACAAGAATCTCCTAGGATTTCAACTGTCCAGTTTCCGACTCTGCGAGCCCGCAGCGACCATATGATACGTCGGCCACTTTGTTGCCTCGGACGTCGGCCGAATGTGTGTCCATTTCTTCACATCCATGAATACGCCGGTCCCGGCGACAGCAAGTCGACAAATTGACAGGATGACTTCACATGGGTCCGTCCCTCAAGAGGCACCTCATCTTTCCAGAGCGGGTGGCTCAATACTACTTTTCACCGATCTGCTGTGGGAGACATGCTCGCGGCAAGCCACAGTCCGAAAACGCTCACCAGCAACTCCGGAGCGTTGTATTCTTCTAATTTGCCCCTGTTATCGAGACTTCCGCCCCGCCGAATCATTGTCTACGACTTTTATCTATCTTGCAGCATGTTGGCTTCACTGACAGTACGAATTCGATACATTGTCAATGTAACGCAGACGCATGGCAGCTACTGACACCGGACACCACGTGAAGGTCTGCTGCTTCGTCCTACTGCTCTGATGCAGTATCCGATGTGCTCACCGGAGGCAGCTCCACGAGGGCATTCGCATCCACGAGGGCATAAGCTCCACGAGGGCATTGGCATCCACGAGGGCATAAGTTCCACGGGCATTCGCATCCACGAGGGCATAAGCTCCACGGGGGCATAAGTTCCACGTGGGCATTCGCATCCACGAGGGCATAAGCTCCACGGGGGCATAAACTCCACGAGGGCATAAACTCCACGGGGGCATTGGCATCCACGAGGGCATAAACTCCACGAGGGCATAAACTCCACGAGGGCATAAACTCCACGAGGGCATAAACTCCACGAGGGCATAAACTCCACGAGGGCATAAACTCCACGAGGGCATGGAAGAGAAAGAAGAGAAAAGAATAGACGTAGAGGGCAGAGCGAGCGGTACTTATATTTTTTTTTGGCCCTGGCTGCCATCCCCGGTGGGTCGTCGGCCGAGCCCAGTCTCCCCCGCCGACACGTCCCATTGTCCATTATTGCAACAGCGGACGAGCACTAGAATTGCAGAGTGACGACAGGCTGGCCCAACTTCTTGGGCCATATTGTGTTTACTGCACAACCGCTCCTGATGCTGACTCAAGCGTGCTCGCTGAACGGCGTTTCGTAGGGACCATGTGCCCTCTTCCGTTGCGGCTGTCGGCCGAAGGGCTTCCCTCATGTTGGTTTCGCCCATCCCCGTAGCTTGCATCCCTACCCTTGTCTTCGGTGGGTTCCGGTCGGACCCCCTGCTGCACATCTGCGCTGGGCGGACATTGGAACGAACACCTGAACCATGCCCCCCCACCCCCACCTGTTGGTTTGGCATCTGCATTTCAACGACACTGCACTACGCCGAGAAGCGTCAGGGGAGGGGGGGCCACTTTGAGTTAACCAGTAGCGATTGCTTTTGCGGTTTATGCTGTGAGCCTTGTAAAGCTGGTACACCTCCCGGAAGGGCCATCATTGAGAGCTCAGGCTGGCTTCCAATCCTACGCTTACCTGCTCGCTGAGCCCGGGTAAAGCACAAGGACAAGTCGCAGTGTGGCGGCTTCGTTGCCTGCTGCAATCGTGGCCAACGAGACAAGATAGTCGGCGGCGGACCCAGTCCGAGCGGCTGGATTGAGTAGCATTGGAGGTTGTTGGACAAAGGACCGACCTGGACACAGGAGTGCCTCGTCAACAGGCCGAAAACTGCCCCACAGTTGGTTGGTAGACTGAAAAGGTTTTAATCACACAACGCAGGAAAAACGAGGAACGATGTCGCGCGAACATGTGAAAGCCCGAAATCCCAAGCAGCACCAGACGGCAATAACGGCACAAGAGGCTACGAGTACCCGCATTTGCACATTTTTCCCCTGTCACCCAAAGGTCTTTTTGTTGTCTAATGAGATATGCATGCGGCAACTGTGACGCCACGTCCATGTCGGCCTCAGGTACAGTATATGGCCAGGGGAAGTCACTACGGCAGTCGCCGGATGGCCTAAACACTCAGTGCTCGAAAATTTCTAGCTAAACAGAAAGTAGCGGACAATCGTAGTCATGAAAAGACCAAAAACAGACGCCATGGACCGGCCGAAAATTTTGCAGCCCTGTTCGTTGTGCGCAGTGCCCCTGCGTAGGGTAATGGTGGACGTTCATGCACCATCGTCAAAGGCAACAAATGGACAACGCACCATAGGAGCGCAGCGGACCCACCAAACCCGTAAATGGACAGGAGTAGAGCAAGCCTGGGAGTTTCATGTCCGTAAAAGCCTAACGAAAATATGTCTCCTCTAAACGGACTGAACCGACCATCCGCGGTAACAAGTTGCGGGAGCCAGCCTCGAGACTCACCGGCGGAAAAGGGCACGTCTTTTTGTCCCGATTGGAAACCCCGACCTTATGCTTATGCTTGATTATTTTACGTCCAGGAAGCCGTTGGGCTCATAGCGCCTCAGTGCCCCCCCTTTTCCCAGTAAGTACGTGGTGATTGCAGCCACCCGTATTTGGCAAAGTCCGCGGTGGCTTTGTTTGAGGTTCTAATGCCCTCGCCCTGGAGGGCTCAAGATCTGCCCATGAGATTGTCGTGTCGTTGCATGTGCTCGCGCCGTTCGCTATTTGCAAATGCCCTATTCTTCCGCTTACACTTCTCTGCTTCATCATTTCATGTCTGGTCTCTAGATTCATGCCACGCTAACTGCTTCAGGGCTTGCCGAGATGGAGTGCTTCGGTCCGGCTGTTCATGATCGCAGGGCATCACCGCGGCGGCCCAGGTAGTTGGATCCTCAGTAGCTAAGAACCCAATGCAATTAAACAAACGCGTACAATTCTATGGCCGTCTTCCTTCAATGACAAAGACCAATTCTTCCGCACTCTGTAAGGGCTTGATGGGAGAACGTTGCGGCCTGGCGATTCTGAATTGCTGGGCTCATGGCGATGCCAGCCCCCACTCGTCACTCACCCTGCGTGCACCCCTGCCTTCGGTGGGCTCCGATCGGACCCAGTGCTGTGTATGATGCTGCGTCCACGAGTCAAGCAAACAGCCACATGGAAGAAATTCACCACATCAGCAAAGGCGGGCCAATCTTGCCACAGAGGAAGAAACAGCGCACTCTATTCGACATGGTTGACCTGGACTCCCACCGGCCAAAGGATCAGGCCTTGATGAACGCCTTCATATCGTCCTTTGAACCGGTTCGATTTCAGCATCTCCTCATACGCTGGGTGGCATGCGACAACATCCCATTTAATAAGCTTGAGAGTCCGTACTTCCGCGATCTTATTGTAGCACTCGTGAAGCTCAAGCTTGTTGAGATCGTCGGAGTCTATGATTATGCAAGAAGTGGAGGCGTGATGCAAATCCCGAGTACGAAACTGCTCAAAGACCTTGCGTCGCTTAGCCGCGGGCTGCTCAGAAACCGTGGCGTTGGACACCGATCCGTCACTGCCGTGCTGGCTCTCCTCGACTTTTTGACCGCTCCTCCGAATCCAGTTTTGGTAGTCAAAGCTTTCGTCGCTTAGGTGGCTCAACTGGCTGTGGTGACTGACTCCACTGAGGCGGTCTTCTTCGCCTTGGTTGTTCTTCTCATCGTGGTAGGTCACCTCTCCAAGGCAAAATTGCCCACCCAGATTGCCCTCTTCGCTGCTGTCGGAAGGTGGCGAGAGCTCCGGTATGTGCTTCATGGCGCCGGGTTTAAGATTGAGAGGATGCTATGCCTCTGTGGTGTCGTGAAGGAGGAGACTGAGGAGAGACGGAGAGGGTGCAGTGTGGGAGGCTCTGGCCCAAGGAGATGATGAAAGAAGAGAGGGAATGGGATTCAAGGAGGTTTGCTACGCACTGACTTAAATAGCAGCAGCAGCGGTGATCAACTCCGAGTTGTGCAGTGAATCACATAGCAGCGCACCACGAATGCTCACAGAGTGTGGTGCAAGAAGCCCGCGCTGGCAGCATCTACTGCTCACATTGGGACAACTGAACGGCATATGCAAATTGAAAGGGCGATGCATTACAGACCTTGTGTTTTTCTCCATAGCCACTACCCTCCCTCCTCTCCCTTGCTAGCAACGCCCCAAACCCAGTCATCCTTCCACCTGATCCAGTTCTTCTCAGCTTTCGCCTTCCCTTGGAACCGGATCGGAAAGTCGGGGCGCTCCAGTCGGAAAGCTCGACAACTGTTGAAAAAGTGCACGCTATCGACGAACTGGTGCTGAGTCGACGTCCCGGGTAGTTCCTCTGCCTTTGCCCGACGTCTAATCATGTCTTTGCGTAGACGATGGCATGAGCTCTGTTGCGCCGGAGTCTGCCAGAATAGAGTTAGCATGTAAGGTATTCACAATTGAGCCTTGCCACGTGGATATGCCTTACCTTTAACGAATACCCCAATGGGATCCCTGCCTGTACGGCACATTGAAGTCCAGAGAGGCTCAACCGGCTCAACACCGTCGTCGCTCGAAGTCCAGTTGTCGTCGAACACCACCGCGAAGAAGTCCTCCATCAACACGGGCGTAACGTCATGGTCCTGTGCATAGGCTTTCACGTATCTATCCACGATATTGGAGCACTCGTGGAGCTCAAACTCGTTGAAGTCGCAGCACCCCTGACATTGCGAGGAGGACACTCGCGACCCAGGCTTTGGTCTCGAAGCTGTTCGAAGATTCGCTCTCTCTTGGTCGAGGGCTTCTCGGCCGTTCGGGGGCTTGGGTGCATGACGTATCGCTGCTCCAGTCGTGTCCTCCCCGCCGCTGGAGTCCTCAGAGGTACGCTTCATCCTGTTTCTGTGGCCGGTTTCAGGCGCTTTGTATGATCCCATTCCAAGATGCTGTTGGGTAGACGATGACGCGCGGTAGTGCTGAGTAGATGATGAGGGGCTGAAATACTCAAGGCACGGAGGGCAAAATCGCGGCACATTGACGACGTGAAAGAAGTAAGAAGCTGAGTAGGGCAGATGCAGCTGAGGTGTGCTTGAGAAAAGAGCTTCGGACGGTGACTGCACGTGCGGTGCATTATTGAGTGGCTGGTATCCTTCAATGGCCATAGAAGTGCCGGAACAATAGCAAGCTACACCACAGCACCTCTGCTTCAACTGCATGGCACAGCTGAGCGCCAGCAGATTTGCTATTCGCTCTTCCCATTGATGTCATTGATGAATAAAAGTTCGGAGTGATGGCAATATTGGTAAATCTCTCTCCCCGTGACAGCAACCACACCCTTTGGTGTGGAGGGCAGCCTGCAAGCCGTTTCGCATGCGACTGAGAAGATTGCTACAGACTTGCTAAACGAGACGGCGGACTTTCACAACCAGGTAAGCTGTGGCAGTTGCACTCTGATAGTCAATCGCAGCTAACCGTTTCTTGTAAAGGTCCACAGCTCATACAACTCCCTTGGCGAGACCTTCAAGTCACTCTTCGACGACCTCGTCAGGCACATCGCCGCCCAGCGCAGCGAGTCCGACAACCTCCGACGTCAACTCCATCGCGCTACCAATGCCATTGCCCTCCAGAGCGCCGGCATCTCCGCCCACATACAGGAAGCCCTCGACGAGGAGCGCCGGCAAGCAGCCGAGGATCGCCAGCAGCTGCTGGCCCAGATTTCCAACTTGGTCAACCAGCAGGCAGAGGCGCAGGAGGCGCGACTGGCGGACCGGGCTGCCCAGATAGAGACGAGCCTGGCTGGATTGAACGTACCTCTCGAGGGGGCCGTTTCACAATACGGCCAGGGTATGGATGCCTGGGACGACAAGGAAGGCCAACACCTGGAAGAGGTGGAGAGGTCCCGCGAGCAGCTACGACCAAGTTGGATGCAGACTGGGCGGCGGCAAACGAGCGTAGCGCCTGTATCCAGATCGCGGCCAGGTCAGTCCACGCCGAGTCGACGCGAGCCGTGGACAAACAGATGGGCGATTTCAGCGTCCAGATAGAAGCGCTGGATGGCATCGTCACCCGCGCCAAGGCTCAGAACGCAACGCTGCACGAGACGCACGCGCAGTCGGTCCAGGTCCTATCGAGTGCAGTGGAGCAGTCGTTTGGCAGCATCTTGGGTCAGGTCGCCACAACGTTTGACCAGGTCAAGACTCTCGGCGTAGCATTGGAGGCGGATACGAACGACCTGCACAAGGTCGTTGAGCCGCTCGAGGCGCAGCTGTGTCGGCCCCTGGCGCGCCTGCGGGAAGGCATCTCCAACACGGCTCTTCGGGAGTACCGGCCCACGGGGGCGACGCCCCAGAAGGTTGTCTACCGGTACCCTACTGAGCTGCCTCGCACCGAGGTGACGCAGAGGGGCGCGGAGGACGGAAACGAGGATGAAGGCAAGAATGACACCTTGGAGTTTGCCGGCTTAGAAAACGCGGGCATAGCAACCTCTCCGTGCCGGCCCGACGCCAGCGCCCAGAGTACAGGGCGGCTGGGCCTGGGCCTGCGCGAGGCCAACCCCAATGTCCTGATGAACCTAGCACCATGCGTCGTATCGCCCGACCACACATGTGCTACGTCCATGGCAGCGGCGCACACGATACCCCTGCTCAAGCGTAGCGCGCGGCCGAGGAAGCAAGGCGTCGCGGCTGGGAGGGAGAACCAGGCGCCGACGTTCTCGCGGAGCTTGTCTAGGAGGAAGAGCCAGAGGTTGAAGTAAGGGGGCAGTCTTGGATACGGGAAGGTTGGGAGGCGTTGCGGGGGGTTCACCTTTATTTATTTGTTGTATATTTGTGATGCGGAACTGGATGAAGAGCTTACGGGCCATCGGGGCGTGGAGATCTGCGGCGCGGGGATGTCCGGCCGGTGGGCACAGGCTGGAGGCAAGCATATCGCTGCTTGCGGTGTAAGGCGAGACGGTGAGACGGCTGAATGGAATATGCTGGCGCTGGTCCGGTTCCATGTGATTGCCCAAGTGTCGCAGCCTTCTATATGACAGTCATCCGCTGACGACGACTCTCTGAGAGGTGCCGCAACGAGCGCGGCGAGCCGGCCGTGCAGGGATGACCGTTGGCGATCGGATTCCGACAAGTGGTCCGAGGCCAGACATTGTCGCCTGCGGCACCTCCTCCGCGGTGGTACCATGTTCCCCTTCTTCCTGCTCCACGGCTCGATGAAGTCGCTGGGCTTCCGCGTGGAGGCTCCTGTGTTAGTGTCGACGCAAACCTCGTCCGTAGTGCCACACTTTGTGTTGGTGTTGATCATATTCGGCTTTCTTTTCTTCTCCTTTTCCTTTTATAGGATGGTGAAGTGTTTACCTGACCCCAGATATCGCGACAGGCTTCGACGGACGAGGATTTAGCAACCAAGGTCGGTCCTTCGCCCGGCTGCTGCGTGCTGGGGACCTGGGACCTGATGATCTGCGGAAAACAAGGGTCCAAGGCTGTAAGAGTGATCTCGGCCCGAGCCTGCAGCATCGACCACTGTCGCCAATCATCGACCCCCGTGGTCCTGACCAACAGCACTGGCCGTTCCCCAAACAAACCTTTTCCTTCCGTTTGCACAGACCAACCAAACCACATGTCTAGCTTTCGCGATCTTCTCCAATGCCTCGCCTGGTCTTTCTTCTTCGCGGCTGCCCCGGCCGAGGTCTCGCTCTCCGGCACCGTCGAGATCGACTTGATCTTCCCCAAAAACGACACCACCTACGAGCCCACAGACATGATGCCCTTCGTCTTTGCCATCCAAAACGCCAACCTCGCCGCGACGCTGGACGCGCACATCATCGTGGATATCTTCAACGGCGACCGGATGCGCGGTGACCACGGAGACCTGGTGCTGAGGCCGGCCAACTTGACGGGCAAGGACGTCTACTATGCCTACATGTACTCGGACAGGGTCGACGTGGAAGATTCCTTTGGCATCAACTGGACCCCATTTGGCAAGAATTGCAGCAGAGACATAGCCTACGAGAGCGACGACGCCGCATTCAGCGGCCAAATCATTTCCTTCTTCACGATGAAAAGGGGCGCGCAGAAGCCCGACTTCGCGGCCGCCCACGGCGCGAACTGCTCCAACACGAGAAGCGCCCGGTTCAACATCACAGGCACGCAGAAATACCATGGCGACGGCGCCCCCAGGGAGCAGTGCGCCCTGCTCTCCCAGGAAACGCCGTTTCCAGCTAGCAGCAACCCGTGCGCCGTCAAGGTGGACTCGGCCGCGGCGTCGAGTATCTCGGCC
Source organism: Tolypocladium cylindrosporum (assembly GCA_024340765.1). Lineage (NCBI taxonomy): Eukaryota > Fungi > Ascomycota > Sordariomycetes > Hypocreales > Ophiocordycipitaceae > Tolypocladium > Tolypocladium cylindrosporum. The sequence goes on along the minus strand of JALHCC010001071.1, from coordinate 12,359 downwards.
TCGCTGGAGGCGGAGTACACCAAGACGAAATGCGTCAATCTACCATCCGACGATTAGCTGTCCGGCCGGGAATAACGCTGCGAGGCGGCTCGACGGGCAATCTCCGAGCAAGGCTGCGATATGGGTAGCTGCGGCGGTGGGTCGCTTGCGTGCGCTGTCTGTGGTCAGACGTTGCCGATGCCTGGTAGAGGCATGAAGCGCAGTAATTTATGAAAAAATTGGCCCTAGGTTGAGAGTATCTTCCATTGTTAGCTGTGCGTCTCCATAGTCGTCAAGGTAAAGCTCCTGTAGCTATTTCTCTAACATATTGCCCGAGCTTTCTGTGGCGGCGTCGATTTACACTGCCTTTATAAACCGAGCCATCTCTCAGGTAACGTATTGCATGTCACCTCTTGCATCTGTCCCACAGAGTTGCTGGCGTAAGTACTTCTCTTACTTGGCACTTGTGCCTCTTAATTAAGTTTAGCTAACTCTCTTTATAGTGCTAGGGAGATGCGTATCATCTGAGGCAAAAATAGTAGGCTGTAGGCGGTTAATAGTAGAGTCGGTTGCATTACTCAGGGGATACGTAGTACTATAATTTCTTAGGCACGATCCTTAAGCTGAGAAATAGAGTATATAATAGCGAAATAACTATAGAAAGACTTAATATCTCTAAACAGTAGCGTAGCTGTTCTACCCTGACATCTACAGTCTTGACATAGCTTATTTGCTATTTTGAGTTGCCCGTCTATTAATATAGTTTACCTCCTACCCTTAAGAGCTAATTCAGTATACATAATCCCTGTAGCGCCAGAACGCCCTGTTTGGGGATTTAGATATAGATAGATGCCATCGATCTACCAAAACCCCACAACCACCAAACCTCTGTCTCTGCTACATTATCACTAATCTGCTTCGAGAGCCTGTGATCCAATTAGATCCAAAGCGACTCAAAAGTCAGGTGCCATTGATCCCAATCATAACGATCCTGAAGTTATCTAAGCATCAGGAAATGGTGGGGCCGACCCAGGACAGACAACCGAATAGAGGCTGGGAGGCGAAACGCTGCCAAGGAGATCAAAACTGAACGCAGCTCCGACTCCGGCAACTTGACTCGGGCAAATGCCGTCCTTGCCTCCCTTGTGAACAGGTGAGTTTCCAGCAGCCACTAAAGCGGAGCCATATATCCAGCGAACTGGGGTGTATGACCCGGCTGCAACGGTAATGTTACCAACCCGACCATCTTTACCGGGAGTACCTACCACTCCACCTTGAACCCAACTTGTCGGGTTCGATCTGTTGAATCCCTGCAAAGCAGGTGCGCCAGTGTACAAGAACGTAATGTCAAATGAACAGCAAGGTATCTGAATATCTTGAGCCACAGGAGAATAGATGTAAGCCTCGCCCATGATTGCCATTTGCTTGAAATTGACGTTCGGCGTATTGTAAAGGGTGTGTCTCATAATCGTACTCAGAGTGAAGGCGGGCGATCCTTGATACGAGAACCCTCTCGTAACTGGTACCGCGGATGCGAATGTCGACGGATCAAAATTGCTGTATTGCCTCATCTTGGACACACGAAAGTACGGGTTGGGGTAGATTGAATAGTTGAATCCTGGGACCGGTGAACATGTTGGCGTCTCAATGATGGCGCTCGGGATGGTGCTGCTGGGTAGTACCGTAGTCGCCGTGCCCGTCGAAGTAGTAGTGGGCATCGTGCCTGTCGAGGTAGGAGTCGGTATTATACCCGTCGAGGTAGTCGTAGTTGGCGCCGTGTCCACCGAGGTAGTAGTCAGTGACGTGCCCATCGAGGTAGTCGGCGGCGTGTCCATCGAGGTAGTCGGCAGCGTGTCCATCGAGCTAGTTGTCGGCAGCATGCCTATCGAGGTAGTAGTCGTAGTTGGCGCCGTGCCTATCGAGGTATTAATCGTAGTTGGCGACGTGCCTTTCGAGGTAGTAGTCAGCGATATGCCCAGCGAGGCAGTAGTCGGCAACGTGCTAACCGAGGTAGTATTTATAGTCGGCGACGTGCCCATCGAGGTGGTAGTCGGTATTATACCCGTCGAGGTAGTATTCGTAGATGGTGCCGTGCCCATCGAGGTAGTGGTTGGCGACGTTATAATCGAGGTAGTAGTCGTAGTTATCGACGGGCCCATCGAAGTAGTGTTCGTAGCTGGCGGCGCGCCTATTGAGGTCATGTTCGTAGTTATCGACGGGCCCATCGAGGTAGTAGTCGTATTTGACGTCACACCCATCCAGGTAGAGTTTGTAGTCGGCGCCTTGCTCGTCGAGGCAGTATTCGTAGTTGGTGCCGTGTCCATCGAGGTACTAGTCACATTTGACGTCGCACCCATCCAGGTAGTGTTCGTAGTTGGCGCCCTGCCCATCGAGGCAGTATTCGCAGCTGGTGGCGGCCCTATTGAGGTAATGTTCGTAGCTAGCGGCGTGCCTACCGAGGTAGTATTCCCAGTTGGCGGCATTCCTATTGAGGTAACGTTCGTAGTTGGCGCCATGCTCATCGAGGTAGTAGTCACATTTGACGTCGCACCCATCCAGGTAGTGTTCGTAGTTGGCGCCATGCCCATCGATGTAGAAGTCATATTTAACGTCGCAACTATCCAGGTAGTGTTCGTAGCTGGCGGCGTGCCTATTGAGGCAATCGTAGTTGGCACCATGCCCATGGAGGTGGTAGTCATATTTGACATCGCACCCATCCAGGTAGTATTCGTAGTTAACACCTTACCCATCGAGGTAATGTTCGCAGTTGGCGCCTTGCCCATCGAGGTAGTGTTCGTAGTCGGCGCCTTGCCCATTGAGGTAGTAGTCATAGTTGACGTCGCACCTATCCAGGTATTGGTCGTAGTCGGTATCGTGCTATTCGAGGTAGTAGTCGTAGGAAATGTCGTATTTGTCCAAGGAGTCATGGTTGATGTCGTGTTAGTCATAGTTAACGTCGTGTTTGGACAAGGAGTCGTAGTTGATATCGTGTCCGTTATAGGAGTCATAGTTAACGTCGTATTTGCCCAAGGAGTCGCAGTTAACGTTATGTCCGTTATAGGAGTCGTAGTCAGCGTCGTGCCCGTTATAGGAGTAGTAGTCAACGTCGAGCCCATTGAAGCAGTAGCCGTAATTAACGTCGTATTCGTCAAAGGAGTCGTAGTTAGCGTCGTGCCCATTGAAGTAGTGGCCGTAGTTAATATCGAGCCCATTGAAGAAGTAGCCGTAATTAACGCCGTATCCGTCGGAGGAGTAGTAGATAACGTCGTGTCCGTTAAAGTAGTCGTAGTGAGCGTCGTGCCAATTGAAGTAGTAGCCGTAGTTAACGTCATGTCCGTCGAAGGAGTCGTAGTTGACGTCGCAACCATCCAGGTAGTGGTCGTAGTCGGCATCGTGCCCGTCCAGGGAATAGTAGTCACGGAGCTAGGCGGAGTTCCTACAGAAGGCGTCTCGATGATAACGGTAGGCGTGGTGCTACTAGGTAGTACCGTAGTAGTGGTCGGCGTCGTGCCCGTCAAGGAAGCGGTAGTGTTCATATAGCTCGGAGGCGAGCTAGAAGAAGGCGTCTTGACGATACCGGTGCCGGGCATAGTACCACTAGGCGGTACCATGAAAGTAGCCGGCGTCGTGCCTTTCCCTGGAATAGTAGTCGTCACGAAGTTTGTGGGCGTAGTCGGCGTCTCAACAATAATAGTTGCCGTGCCGTGAGGTGCTCCCCTCGTGGTGATCCGCGTGATGTTCATGCCGGCGCCTGCGCCAGAGGCTGTGTCCATTGATGCATGGCTTGGACCACACTGCACAGGGACTGTATACGTAGTGACGTATGTAGAACAAATTGGAGAGTGAAATGCCACATTGCGCATTGCATTTCGACCTGAGGAAAGCTCTTCATCTTGTCTACCCAGGCCCAGCAAAGTTGCCAGTGTAATGTGAGGGAGCATTGTAGCTCCAATCGATGTCGATGGCAATGAGCGTAATGAATGTCTGGACTGTATAATTCAACAAAAGGTATATATGGAAATCCAAAAGACGAAAAATACGCAGGGTGAGGCACGGTTTTAGAGGACAGCAGATATCCATGAGTTGTCAGTTCCTTTGCCGAATCTTCCAAGGGTTTAGTTAGTTGGGTCCAAAGTTCTCAAAATTCTTTTCGGCCTGCACCCTGAGTGCCATATAACATTAAGGTTTCCCGGTGCTCTGATATTTTGCACAATAGTACTGTAAAACACTGGTTTTGCTCGCGGCAGCACCATTCACATCGCAACTATCCAGTGCTGCCAAGGTCGATGGATATACGTCACGGCCCCGCCTTGCGAGGCCGGGGGAGCGCTTACGGCCGGCCCGTGCCCTACGAGAGGGTTTTTTTGCGAAGACAACCATCGGCACACACGTGGTATCCCTGTGAACGCAATAGCTTGGCATCTCGGCTATTCTTCGCTGGTAGCAGGAGTTGCGAGGCGACTGCGAGTATGGCCTTTAAGGTTTTAAGACAGGGATAATAATAATAAATAAATATAGTCACGCTCAGAAATCCACTCATATATCTCCGTACGCATCTGCTAGAGTGTGCACCCCACAAGCCCGTTCGGCTGACGCAATACGAGTAGATATTAGCTTCTTTTAAGGTTTAGCAAACCTTCAAACCTAGAACTATTCGAAGGATGCTGAGCTTCCAGAATCATTCGAAGGATGCAAAGCTTCTAGAACGATTCGAAGGATGCAGCGCTTGGTGGAGCAGACCAGCCGGAATCAACAGCGGGATTGTCCACCTGTGGAACTCAGCACCGCATTAGCTCGTACGAGACACGGCACATTCGCAGTTAGTACGAAGGCATTATCGTACGGTTGTGAAAATTTGAGTCATGTCTCATGTATATCCATTTTGTCTCAGATCTTCATGGCATGACGTTTCAGCCTTCATAGCAAACATCTCGCCTCCCATCTTGAGGAATTATCGTGATGCAGTATAAATCTCTTCTTCCAGTACGCAATTAGCAAGTTTTTCATTCTCTAGTACTTTTAAATTTGCTTCTTGCCCGCAGTAACTGGTCTCACCTATCCCTCTATCAACAGTTTACCTTGAAATGGCAAAGTCAGTGCTTGCTAGTACCTCTTCTCGAGAAGCAGTCGGACCATCCCGGTGCTTCTCATACGTTACCAGCATTGTTACGGAGTGCGAAGGCATCATCACCCCACCGTCGATCACATCGTTGCCTCTATCGCTAGCAGCAACTCCTACAATCTTCATGCCCGACTGCCCCGAATGCGAGATATCTTCTGGCATCTTGACAGCATCGTCATATGCAAAATCGACGGATATTCAAGTTAGCATGTCACACGTTTCAACCACAGTACCGACAGCTGCATCTCAAGCGCCCGAGGAGGCCGAGAGCCCTGCCCCAACCACTCACAGCCGTGGCGAAGCTTCTTCCGGGGCTTTTGGCACTACGACGGAAACGAACTCGCCCACAGCACCAGTCCAGTCCGCCGGCTTGGTATTGTGCTCTTGGACACCTCTGGCCGTGTTAGCGTTGGCCACCTTGTTGGCTGTAACGGGCTAGGCCCGCAGGGCTCTCGGCTCTGCTCTCGACTGGACCCACACGAGCTCCAGGGCTCCGCTCAGGAGCTCACGCCCCTTTCCCAGTTTTTTCGTTTCTTCCTTTCTTCTCTAGCTTTAGGATACTCGTTGCAGTCGCTCAGCTAGTTGTCAATATACTCAGTTGAGACCGTCACATTGGCCACCTTCGCTGCTCTCTTTTAGGACGGACTGTGGTTTACTGATTAGAAAGGGTCCGAAAATACCCCGGGCTTGGCTATAGCGTGTTATAAAGGGGACGAAACCCCTGATTGGTTGATTGGTTGATTGGCCGGTGTCGTCTTTCCACTTGGCCCTGAGTTGGATTCAATTGTGCCAACATAGAGCCCAAATGAGGCCAGTGTATTAGTTCAGTACCAAAACAAAAAGTCTCTAGGGTGGAATTGATACCTCTCTTTCGCTGGCGAGCGCAAGTACATGCTCACGGTAGCCTTTGGGACCCCAGCACAGACGCTATCTAAGGTGGTTGTGCTATGGCCTCTACTCGTACTCGCGAAAACTGTGCTACTTCCGTCCCTGGCAGACAAACCCCCGACCCTTCAGCCTGTACCCTCATAACGCTCAACGTCTCTCCCACCCTGCAGCTCTGTAGACGGCACGCTATTCCGCAGAAGTTGTCAGAAGCCCAGGGGTGTCAGCCAGCCAACCGAACCGAGACCGCCCCGCCCTAACGCATCATTGGGAACCCCAGGAAAGTATCGTGCCGTCTGCCAAGGACGAGGGGCAGCCGGTGATACCGAGGGCAATTTTGAGTGCGAACTGACAAGCGTGTTCTCACCACAGCTTCTCAAATCTTTCAATGACACAGGTCAGTATTTTGCGTCATCGAGGTCGACCCGCCGACCTGTGCCGCGCTTGGCAATTGCTTGCTCCGCCCTCCCAGGAACGATGAGAAAGCCTTGTTCTACTATACGCCAAGGGACGAAGGAACAAGTGCCCACGATCTACGGAGTACTCCGTACTGCCAGTATTGATCCAGCCTGCAGGGATCAGCGCCACGTGGGCTCTCTTGAATAAGCTCGCGCAATTAAATAGGCCGGCCTAGTTGAGCACGACTACCGGATCCAGGCGCCGGCCGCCTGTTAACGGCTTGACTCGAGGGATTAGCCTTTGGGCCACGTGGGCGGCACGATTAACAGGGCCACCGGTGCCGTAGCATCGGGTCTATGGTGGCCGGCTTGATCAAGCAAAGCTAATTCAACGGCATCTCCGAGCTGACCAGGGCCACGGGGGTCGGCTTAATATGGAGTACAGCTGGCCCAGTACGAAGTGCGGAGTACAGACAATTGAAACCCACTGACAACAAAAGCACAGAATCACAGCCCTGGGTTCCGCTGCGGCGCTGACAAGAACTTGGTCAAGCCTCCGATCAACCTGTATTACCCAATTATAGAAGCCATCATTATCACGAATTCGCCTCCCGCCCTCAAGAGCTGATCAAATACACCTGGCCCTCAAACGGCGCCAGAACGCCCTCCCTGGCCTTGCCCGCTTGCGTCGACATGATGGGCACCAACTTCGTCGCCCCCTCGGGCAGCCCCAGCTCCGACGCACTGGGCACCTCCCACGTCTTCTCCCTGGTGGTAAAGTTGAGCACGACGAGCGCCCTGTCGCCGCCGTGCTGGTGCGGCTCCTTGACGAACACGAAGAGATCCTCGTTCTGCGGCTGGAGGTCCTTGAAGTCGCCGTAGACGAGCAGGTCGGCGTGCTCGTGGCGGAAGTGGATCATCTTGCGCCAGAACGCCAGCACGCTGTCCACGTCGTTGAGCTGCGCGGCGACATTGATCTCGCCGGCCAGGGGGTGGTGCTTCATCCACGGCTCCTTGACCTCCTTGCCAGCCTTCTCGGCGGCCTCGGAGAAGCCGCCGAACTTGGCCTTGCCGTTCCAGGGCATGGGCAGCCGGTCGTGGTCTCTGGCTAGGTACTGCAGTGCGTTGAAAGCCTTGTCAAGCTCCTCCTTGTTATCCGCACCGTGACGCTCCTTGACCATGTCTACAAAGAGGTAGCTGTCAAGGTCGAGGTAGTTCTCCAGTGGGTACGTCTCCTTGGGCGCGTTCACGCAGCCAATCTCCTGGCCCTGGTAGATGTACTGCGTGCCACTGAGGCAGGCCTCCATTAAGGCCAGCAGCTTGGCGCCGCGCACGCGATACTCTTGGCTCTCGTCCGTGAACCGCGAGACGGACCGGGCCTGGTCGTGGTTCTCGAGGAGCACCGTGGTCCAGCCGTCGGTACCGCGAATCAGGCCCTGCGTCCGGTCCACGGCAGCCTTGAAGTCGGGGAGGGTGTAGTTCTTGGGCGTCGTCTCGTACTTGTGCGTCCTGCCAAACCCGACGTCGACCACGTCAAACTGAAAGACCATGTCGAGCTGCTTGGCCTTTGCGCTCACGTAGTTGAGCACGCGGCTCATATCTGGGGTATTGGGCAGCTCGCCCACCGTGATGGCCCCGTACCGGGCGAGGATGGCATTCATCTCGCCCAAGAACTCATGCACCCGCGGTCCGTTGCAATACAGCATCCCGGCGGGCTGATAGGTGGCCAGGGGGTCGATGACGGGAGCATCCGGCAGCTGGGCAGGCTTGCTGTACATGTTGACGGTGTCGACACGGAAGCCGTCGACGCTGCGGTCGCGCCAGAACTCCATGGCCGAGGCGTAGATGGCCTTGCGGGTCTCGGGGTTCTCCCAGTTGAGGTCCGGCTGCTCCGTCGCAAACAGATGGAGGTAGTACTCGCCCGTCTGCGCGTCCCACTGCCACGCGCTGCCGCCACCAAAGTTGCACCGCCAGTTATTGGGCGGCAGCCGCTCACCGGTAGGCGAGTACTTGGCAGGCCGCCAGATGTACCAGTCGCGCTTGGGGCTGTCCCTGCTGGCGCGCGACTCCTTGAACCAGGCGTGCTGGTCCGAGGTGTGGTTGATGACGAGGTCGAGCATGATGCGCATGTCGCGGGCGTGCGTCTCGCGGATGAGCGTCTCCATGTCCTGGACGGTGCCGTAGGGACGGTCTACGTCCTCGTAGTTGGAGATGTCGTAGCCCATGTCGACCTGCGGGCTGTCGTACATGGGACAGGTCCAGATGACGTTGACGCCGAGGCTGGCGATGTAGTCCAGCTTGGAGGTGATGCCGGGCAGGTCGCCGACGCCATCACCGTTGGAGTCGCAGAAGGAGGCCGGGTAGATTTGGTAGATGACGGCCTGCTTCCACCACTTCTTGTGGCGGCCGACCACCGTCATGTTGGCGTCTGGGGAGATGAACTCGATTAAATGGAGTACTTGGAAAGAATCACCAGTCAAGGGCGGACGCGTGGAAGTGCAACTGGTAGTACGAAGACAGCACAGCAGATGGAGGGCGCGAAGGATGGATGGTTTGCTCAGTGTCGAGACAGAAGGCGGCTCGCCTTAAATGCCCAAGCATCGTGGGACCGGGAGTGGAGAAGGAGACACGTGGGAGTCACAGACTCCCCGGTTTTGCCATTGTGTAGCTCCAGCCGGATCGTCGTGGTCCATTTCCGCGCGTCGTCGAGAGCTCGTAGCCAAAGATCGAGGCACGGATAGTCAATAAGGGACGCAGTTGTCGGACCGACAGACTTGCGGTCACGTGGGGTAAAGCTGGGGAAAGCCGTCGAACGAATGGAACAACCTTGACGGGCGATGCGTTCGGAATCCGAGGCCGGGGCCCGGTGGATGGACTCGGATGCAGAGGGGAATCAAGATCACAAAGAGGCCGTTGTGTGGCATCAACTATAAGATGGGCGGTTGCGGCACCGTGTTACCGGAGTTTCGACTCCAAGACACGCAGGCCATGGCATCACAGCCATCAAAACCACAACTTGTCTCCGAATCCTCCTAGTTGCGACAACAAGTTGTTTGGCTCTTCTCCTTCTATAAACCCTTCCACATCTCGTATTGGCCCATCCAGACATCCAGTCAAGGAATTTGGCATCGCACCACAATGTCTCCCTCAAAAGAGAACCCAGACGACATCGCGCGTCCAGCGTCGGCTATCGACCCCAACATGGAACTGTCAACCGTCTACGAGGCGGCTGCCGCCACCGAGGCCGAGACCAGCATGGGCCTGTTGAAGTCGCTGAGGCTGTACAAAAAGGCCTGTCTCTGGCCCATTTTCCTCTCCACCTGCATTGTCATGGAAGGCTTCGATGTTGTCCTCCTCAACAACCTCTTTGCCTACCCCCCCTTTCAGCGCAAGTTTGGTGTCCTGCAGCCCAAAGGGACGTATGAGCTCACGGCTGAGTGGCAGTCTGGTCTCTCCAACGGTACCCTGTGTGGCCAGATCCTCGGCTTGTTCATCAATGGCATCATCGCCGACCGCTTCGGATACCGCAAGACCCTCATCGGCGCCCTCATCGGCTGTGTCGGCTTCATCTTCATCATCTTCTTCTCCGAGACGCTCGTGCAGCTGCTCGTCGGCGAGATCCTCATTGGCATCCCATGGAGCGTCTTCCAGACCCTGACAACTACATACGCCTCCGAAGTCTGCCCGACCCATCTCCGTGTCTACCTCACCACCTATGTCAACCTCTGCTGGGTCATGGGCCAGTTCATCGCCTCCGGCGTGCTGCGCGGCATGCTCGCCCGGGACGACGAGTGGGGATACAAGATTCCGTTTGCCCTCCAGTGGTTGTGGCCGGTCCCTCTCATAATTGGCATCTATCTCGCCCCGGAATCCCCCTGGTGGCTCGTCCGCCGCGGCCGCATCGATGACGCAAAGAAATCGCTTGCCCGCCTGACGACCCGCAACACCAGTGTCCCCTTCCAGCCCGACGAGACCGTGTCGATGATGGTGCATACAAACGAGATGGAGAAGGAGGCTCATTCAGGCACCTCGTACATGGATCTGTTCAAGGGCGTCAACCTCCGCCGTAACGAGATTGTCTGCGTGACGTGGATGATCCAGACCCTCTGTGGCTCTACATTTATGGGCTACTCGACGTACTTTTACCAACAGGCCGGCATGGCGGTCGAGAACTCGTTCAGCATGTCCCTCGGCCAATATGCAATCGGCATGGTCGGGACTGTCATGTCCTGGTTCCTCATGGGCTGCTTTGGCCGACGGACCCTGTACCTCGCTGGCCAGCTGCTCATGTGTGGTGTGCTGCTGACCATCGGCTGTGTTGCGTTTGCTGGCCGCGACAACGTGGCCGCGCAGTGGGCCATCGGCTCCATGCTCCTCATCTACACCTTCACCTACGACGCCACTGTCGGCCCCGTCTGCTACTCCCTCGTGGCGGAGCTCACCTCGACGCGCCTGCGCACCAAGTCGGTCGTGCTGGCCAGGAACATGTACAACATCGTCGGCATCGCCACCAACGTCATCACCCCGCGCATGCTGAACCCGACGGCCTGGGACTGGGGCGCCAAGTCTGGCTTTTCCTGGGCTGGCACCTGCTTCGTCTGTTCCGTGTGGACCTACTTCCGCCTCCCCGAGCCCAAGGGCCGCACCTACGGCGAGCTCGACGTGCTGTTCGAGAACGGCGTCAGCGCGCGCAAGTTCAAGACGACGTCTGTGGACCAGTTCGACCGTACCAGCGCTGGCGAGGGTTACTCGGAAAAGGTGACCGAGGCGGTCATGGTCGAGCGCGTGTAGAGCCGCCCGGAAGCGAAGCGGGCTTTCTGATGAGTCAGTGTGTGAGGAGATGTTCCTGAGATGACGATGTATGCGCTTATGCAACCGCGTGTTTAGTAGCGAATGTTCCTGTTCAGCGAATTTGGTGATCAAGGATAGATACCACCTGGCTCTAGCCAAGTTGAAGAAAATATTGAAGATTTCTCTCCTCTACAGGCCATGATGCACTGTGTTGGCTGGAGTCTAACCGTAATCATCGCATTCCTAGGTTGCCTACCCTCCAATCGCTTGCTGTAAGAAACCTCCCAATGCCACCACTGAACCTTGGATCTTCTCATTGAACCAATCCTTGGCTAGTTGGTCATCGCACAGTCCGAAATGTCGAGGAGCAACAGCTGGCTGTAGGTATGTATTGGCCCACTGAGGGTGGATATACACCGGCTGAATATTGGACTCCTGACTACTGTCCGGGTGAAGCTCCGGAGCATGACGTCGATATTCACCGGAACATGTGCAACGCGGGTGGGTATGGCTTTGCCCTCACCTGGATAGGCTATTCAAGGCCACTGCCAGCTCGAGACTTCGCATAGGTTCAAGAGCTTACTGGTCGCTGAGAGATGTGACATATAAATAAACCGAAAGCAGAAGCGAGTGAAGGTGGCCGGCTGAGAAACGATCCCTGGCCCCGGACAGCATCGATCTTCTCCCCGCAAAGGTGCTTCCTCATCATAGCCACTATCACAGCGCTGCATGCAAGCTGACGCGCAAACAGTCGACAACCACGTCTCCGAACTAACGAAAATGCGGGAGCGGGGCCAACTCCGCTGCAGAATTACCCACTCGCGCACGGATGACTGACAGGTCGCATATGGGCAGAGGTGGTTGAAGCCGCTGAGGGGTGTGGGGTTTGCATGTGGACATCGTTGTGGGAAGTGACGAGTCAATAGTGAAGCCTCAATTCTCCGTAACGTTATCACAGTTCTTTCCCGAATCCTATGTTAAGTCAAATACTGATGGAAAGCCGATTACCACCTAGTGGGCATGCTTTTGTCACGCCTGAAATGATGCTGGACGGGCGAGGAACATAACCTCTCATCTAACTAGTGGATGAGAACTAGGCTAGCGCCTGGTCTAGTATTTGACCAAGTACATTTGTACTGGAATGAGACAGGATAACAAGTCGACATTCAGATGTCAGATCGACC
>JALHCC010001070.1:0-14895 GCA_024340765.1 Tolypocladium cylindrosporum | reverse complement strand
CCCCCCCCCCCGGCCAAGTGTCGCCGCGAGGCGGCCTGCTGGGCTGTGCGTCGAGTCTGCGTCCCTGCTTCGGCTATCTTGCCGGCGAGGTGACACCGGTCGAGCAGGCCGCCTCGGCAAGCGGAAGTGCCAGTCCCGCGCGCTGCAACGCGAGATGCTGTGAGGTGACGTGACGGGGGAGCGAGGTGCACCGATGAGTCGGGGAGGCTGCTGGTCGTGGCCCTTGTTCCCGACACAAGGCTCAGCAACACGTGGAGAAGGGGGAGCGGCCGCTGGCAGCACGGGTCAGAATCGAGTGTAACCCGACATTTGCTTTTACGCAGATGTTTTCTTCTTTCGTGCCGGGGGCCTCTCCGTGGGCGACGGAGCTGGATGCCGCTGGCGCCCCCGACTAACACGGAGGAAGCTCCTGCGTGTCCGTCCCATCCACTCATCCCAAGGGTATGAGAGCATTGATTGCTATGAGGCCTTTTCAGAACCGCAGCCTGCCCCGAGCGTTGGTGAGGATTGGATCACTGCTCCGCGTCATTTGTGACGGTTGGCCTCACACCACATCCGGCGCCCTGCACGCAGCACTCTTCGTCATCTGACGACAGCGAGCAGCGTCCGCTTCACCTCCTACCCTCTCTGGGAGGCGCAACATATCGCCACATTCTTATTACTGACCCTCCTGGCAGTCGCCGTCAAGGACTGGGCTCGAGCGTTTGCCCCCTCCTGCGCCATCCGATGGGCTGACGAGCCAGACGGGTAGATGCCGCCGGCCGTCCAGCCCACTCGGCACCATGACAGCCAACGCCATCCTGGAAGCACGTCCTCTGAAGCCGCATATGTTTGAGCTCCAACGCAGACGCCGCCACTTCTGGTCCCCGGCCCCCGGCCGCGCCCCAAGTGCCGAACCAGCGCCGCCTCATGGGCGTGCCGTCGTGCAACCGCACCGCCGCCCCTCGGCAACATGCAGCATCGCCGTCCCACCTTACTCGTACAGCTGTTTCTGGCCCGCCTGGGTTGTTTTGGGGGCCGAAAGGGCAAGCTTGAGCCCGGGCGAGTGGAGGTTGTGCGCGTCCCTGTGACACCCCCGAACCCGCCTCCTGGATGGGCATCGAAGGCGTACGAGTAGGAGTGCCCATCCCCTCTGCGATATATTACTTTCTCCAGCGGCCCGGCCGCGGAGGTGTGTGCCCGTCTCTTTTGCAGTGAGGCTATTATGCACATCGGCCTGAACATCGGCCCATACAGCCACCAACAAGAGCAAACTGTATATCGTCATCCAAGCCTGGGGCCTCGCCACCACTCACAAGCGATATCTGCGGGCTCAGACAGAAGCAACACGTCCCTCTCTCCTCTAGGACTCAGTCACCCCCCCTAAAGAATTTTCGCAGCCCGTCCAGGGGCATTCTTTGAGCCCTCTTGCCCCCAAGACCTGCATGTAGGCTGACTCTTTCGCGGCGCCCAACATAGGGCCCTTGTTCGGGGCTTTTTGTCCATATCCGGCCAGATGCATGCATGCTGCATGCCTGGGATCATGCGCACACTTGCGCGCCCGAGGGCCGAATCTCGCGGCGGCGCTGTGCTGCTACTGCTGGGGGTGGGCGTGAAGGGTACCGCATTCACGGACCGCTGCAGGACGTGTGCAGTTCGGGGTGCGCTTGCGAGACGGGAGGGCACATGATACAAGACCCTTGTGTCTATAAGAGGCATTCGATGCAGTTCGTCCATCTGAGACTCTGGATGTGTATGTGGAGCGCCCTACCCTCGTTGGCTTCCCTGTATAGCTGGGCCTTTGGGGTCTGTGTCAGCTTGTTGCTCTGCTACGCATGTGCTTCGTAATGGGTCCTTGTCTCTCCAATAAATCGAAATGGCTAATTCTGACTCGTTGCTTATATCTGCTGCTGCTGTGATAGGACGAGAATACCCAGTACCAAGCGGTTGGTTACACACGCAGCTGCATATACAGGACCAACCCGTCAGCGAATCACCTCCCTCCACTGAGTCTAGTCCTCGTCATCCACCTTATCCGCAACCATATCCTTGGCCGTGTTGATCACCTTCTCCGGGGGCCGCTCAAGAGGCACGGCAGGGCTACTCATCCCGCCCGGGATAGGGCTCATTTGCCCACTGCCGGGAACGCTGCCCGCGCCGCTGACCATTCCACTCGGCGGGACGCTGGACCCGGCAAACGGAATCCTGAGGTCGTCGGGAGAGCCGGGGAAGAGCTGAGGGTCGAGGCCGGGGATGTGGATGCGCTTCGCCTCGTTCTGGTACGCGGCGGGGATGATCTCAATGATCTCGTCTCGCGGAAACTTAAGGAAGGGAATCTCCATGGTGGAGCAGTGCATGAGGTAGGCATATAGGACACGTAGGACGGATTCGTGGGCGATGATCAGGAGGTCGTTCTGTTCGCGCTCGAGCTCCAGGATGATGGGCTCGAGGCGGACGGCAAGGTCATGGTAAGACTTGGAAGCTGCATGTCAGTTTGGGCTCGATGGTAGCGGTGTTGTGCTGGAAGTCATACCTCGGCGCGGGGATATCTGTGATGGTATGGGTCCAGCTCATGCTTCTCCACCTCCTCAGCATATATCTGACGGATAATGCGGTCTGACATCTTTTCGCAGACGCCAGGGTTGATCTGGCTCATCTGTGATCGCTGGCGAACTTTGTATCCCTTCTCCTTCAGGTAATCCGCCGTCTGGACAGTCCTCATCCGGGTGGAAGTCCACACAGACAAGGGACGAACGGGTTCCTGGGGCCCGCCCCTCTCCACTTGCTCCGCCTGTTCCTGTTCGCGGTGCTTCAACAACGTCTCTGACATCTGCTGGGCATAAATCCTGCCATGTTCGGAGAGCGGTGCATCCGCCTTGTACGAATCCTCCTCTTCTGTCGTCCCTGCACGGGCAAAGAATGTTGTGCGGGACTTGATGTGCAAGTTGGTGAGGTAGAAGACTATCCGGTGAGACAGGTAGTTGAAGCTAACGTTGTTGTAGAAAAACTTGGCCCCGGCGTTGATCATTTTGATGTAGTTGAGTTCGCCCTCGTTCATGGTCTCAAACATGGGGATCCTCGTCTCGATCCGTTTCAAGTACAACTTTGCCGCATCATCGGGGTCCATGCCCTCAAACTGTCAAGCTGATGAGCGAAATGCTACGGCTATTGGCTTGGAGCAATGGGCAACTCACGTCTGGGGACGATATTTTGACATTCCTCGCGTTCTCGCGGAGAATACGCTCGTCGTCCACATACGACTCGATGAACAAGGTCTATGCTTGTACGTTAGCAACTCGTTCTGGGTACTCCGGGTGGCACTCACCTGAACATCATGCTTTGCCAGTTCTTTGGCCAGAGACCGCCGACCACTTGCTGTCGGGTTGACTGCGTCGTAGATAGCAACTTGGCCGTTCTCGTGGTTCAGCCAGGCGTAGATGTCTTCACGACATTTCTTGAGGATCTTCTGCCGCAATATGACGGAAGCTGGAGAGGCATTCGGGAAGAAGTAGTCATCAGGAACCGAGCCACCGGGGCCAATCGTGGCGCGGCGGTAGTCACCGAGGTGGAAGATGCGGGTCTTGACGCCAAGCCATTGCAGATACCTGGCAAGAGACACGCAGATGTGACTACAACTGTGAGCCACGAAGCCGTCGCCAACAGGGCATGTCGAACTCACGTCTTGCCCCGAGCAGGGGGTCCAACCATGACAATGGCTATCCGTCCAGAGTGAAACAGCCGCCCAGACATGGTGCTGTAGAGCTGGGCAGGGGCCATGTCCTGGTCCTCGGTCACATCATGAATGCCGTCGATGAAGGTCGAGCTCTTGCGACGATATCGAGGCGCGTTGGCCGCAATCTCAGCGGTACTGGTCTCGTAAGCCTCGTGCTCGTATTCAAGGGTGGTGATGTGAGCCTGAGCGAGGCAGTGACCCCCGAGACGGGCTGCGTTGCTGCTCGGGCGGGCGGACAGAATGACTGGGGACTGAAGGACTTACAGTAAGGTATCCATTTTCACTCCTCAAATTGGTATAAACAGACTCTGGAGTATGAGGGCGTATGTATCGAGGTGCGGGCAGCCTCTTGGTGTTTAAATGAAGTCTGCAGGCACAGGCACAAGCACGACTTGTCGTGGGTCCGGGCGCCGTCTTGGACCGATCCCAAGCGGTCAGTGGTCAGTCGGTGAGTGAGCTTTCAAGACCCCTCAGTTGGAGCAAGATGCTCTCCGCAACCTTGGCAGGACAGGCTCGTCGCGATGAAAGAAGACTCGACCTCAAGGACACGGTAACGGGAGTCGCAGTGGTTGCAGGTTAATAGGAAGCTTGTCACCGAGGTCACAGCTGATAACCCCGGATGTTAAGGCTGCTACGGGGCCAATGCCCGGATATTGCCGGAGACGGATCCGCCAACAGAATGGACCACGCCTCGGGGTTGATGCGAACGACGAAGTTACAGAGGTAGACGAATGAATACTGATTGCAAAGGACGCAGGGATGATATGAGAGGTGGTGGTGAGGAGCAGTGTCGTCAGGTTGAGGGAAGCCCCCAAGGTAGAAGCTGAGGTGAAGGGTTGGACTGGGTGCGAGTATTCAGTACTCTCCAGTAGCTTTGTAGAAATGTCGCCTTCAAAGTACCCAGTACGGGCTCCGTCCCCGGCTCCTGCTGCGACGGCTAAAGGCCGGCACGGAAGATCAGCTCCTCCGACCTGGCCCTTAGGTGTGGACAGCCAGTCCAAACACCCAGAGCTCGAGTTGACTAAGGTGGTACCTAGCGCTGGGCCTCGTGCCAACTCGTAGGCGTCGGGGGGGCTGATGAAAATTATTCTCGTAACTCCAACTCCATCCTCCCCAGATCCAACCAAGCTCGTCATCGCGTCACCTGGCGCCTTGGAACCGGAGCGACTCGCGATACAAGGCCTCGTCACAGCCTTGCAACCTGCTCATCTAATTCGGCGTGCGGCGGCCCCTGATTCTCTGCCGCTGTCCCCTTTTGCTGCACCCTCCGACCCTTCTTTAATCCGGAGGCTGCGCCGCGACGCAACCCCAAGCTGCCACTATGGCTTCCTCGTCCCTCGACTCGATTCGCTCCCTTCTCTTCTCTAACACGATCGCCGCTACGATAGGAGATGCGCTCAACTCCTTCTCGGAGCGCAGGGCGAAGCTCGGCTTGTCCAACCCCGGCACCATCGAGAGCCTCTCCAAGGAGGTGCAGCGCGATGTCTTCGTCAACAACTACATGTTCACCGGCATCCGCGCCGATCTCACCAAGATCTTCAGCATGGCTCCCCTCTTCCAGGTCTCTCATCAGTTCGCAATGGGCGAGCGCATCAACCCTTACACTTTCGCCGCCATGTACGGCACTGGCAAGGTAGGCAACACTTTGCAAGCTCAGCATTGAGATGCGGTTGCAATTGTTGACACTTATGTTTCTAGGTCTTCTGCCAAGGCAATGTAGACAACGAGGGCTCTCTCTCCGGACGATTCAACTACCGGTGGACAGACAAGCTGGTCTCCAAGTCGCAGCTTTCCATCTCTCCCGGCGGCCAGGACATGGCCCAGTTTGAACACGAATACACCGGCGACGATTTCAGCGCATCTCTCAAGATGCTGAACCCCTCTTTCCTCGAGGGAGGAATGACCGGCATCTACATCGGAAGCTACCTGCAATCTGTCACCCCGAAGCTCGCTCTTGGAATGGAGACTCTCTGGCAACGCCCTGCGCTCACTCAAGGCCCCGAATGCGCCGTCTCGTACTGCGCTCGCTACAAGGCCGAGGATTGGATTGCTACTGCTCAGCTGCAGGCTGCCATGGGAACTCTCAACACCTCCTACTGGAGGAGGCTCTCGGACAAGGTGCAGGCTGGCGTTGACCTGAGCCTTGGACTTGTCCCTGCTGCCGGTGGCCTCATGGGTGGCGGCCTGCAGAAGGAGGGTGTCACCACTATTGGCGCCAAGTACGACTTCCGCATGTCCACTTTCCGCGCCCAGGTTGACTCCAAGGGCAAACTGAGCTGCGTGTTGGAGAAGCGCGTGGCTCCTCCCGTCATGATGACCTTCGCCGCCGATGTTGACCACTTCACGGTTCGTAAACCCCTTACTCCCCAAGGTAGACATGAGCTGACAGTCACCTACAGCAACAAGCGAAGATCGGCCTGGGCGTCTCGATCGAGGCCGCTCCCGAGGAGTTGCAAGATCAGCAGGAGGCCATGGGCGCTCAGTCGCCTCCCAACATCCCCTTCTAAGCTCCCAAACCTTCTGATGATGATAGCACCCCGGCTCCAACTCTACTCATAAACGATGAGATAAATCTAATGCAGCCCGACACCCCGACTGGCGGAAACGCGAGCCTCATCTTTTCGCCCGATGTCTTACTAGTTCGCACTCGCTCTCTAAAACTCCCATTCTGATGACGGCCTCCGGTTCTTTCACTCGGCGTGGCACGGTCTCTGCATATGGAAATTCGTTTCGATAGACTCCCGCGGATCTTTCTCATCTTTAAAAAGGAAAACCATGCGCCGTACTTCGTTTACCAGACTTTGGCGGGCGTCGTTACCATCGCAGTGGCTCTCTGGCACCAAGGACTCCACCAGATACTTGGACCGGAGGGTCTTCTGCAAACTCTCTGTGTACATTATCTCGCGAGGCCTCGGTGAGAGAGCCTCTGACAGCAGCATGTAGTCATTTTTCGGGGTTTCGTGGGGGAAGACGCTGCGTGGCCCTAGATGGGGCCTCCGCATATCGTGGTTCTGTAGGGGCTATGGAAAGTGTCCCTGTCATGTTTAGTGTATGAGAAATAGAG
This sequence comes from Tolypocladium cylindrosporum, assembly GCA_024340765.1. NCBI lineage: Eukaryota > Fungi > Ascomycota > Sordariomycetes > Hypocreales > Ophiocordycipitaceae > Tolypocladium > Tolypocladium cylindrosporum. The sequence goes on along the minus strand of JALHCC010001070.1, from coordinate 8,119 downwards.
AAGAAACCAAATGCTCTGCGAGTTATGCTGCACATAGCCGTGAGTCATAGATGACCTAGGCATCAAGTTTCGTGTTCAAAAACCCCGACAAGCTGGTAGCCTTTTATGGGCTCTCTCGACTGTTCCGTACATGGCCAACTACGAACACGAAAAATAGAGCATGAAGTTGGTATTCACTGCCATGCATCACCACCTGTTGCAAACCAATTGGGCCCGGGTGTACCGTATATAGCTGTTCTCGCTCCATCGCCAGCCTGCGGTATCCTACACTTCCTCTGCCCTCCCCCTTAAACGCCGTGGTATCGTCAAAGTTCCAATGCAAGCAGAGTGGTGCCCATCTCCAGCCGTACCAACCACCCCTTCTTTTCTCGTATGCCATGCAATGCACTATTATGCCATCGCCGCTTTCATGTACTTCGTTGAATAATAAAAACACACGCATCAAAGACCTGTCAAGGCGGTGATGCCAAGATCAAGCAATCTTACCCAACACGAAGCCTCACATGACGGAACATTCTCGCTCGGGCTGTTCGCCACTGGACTTGTGGTGTTTCGCCGACTTGTCCTTAGACTTGCCGCTCTTGTGCTTGGAAGGGGTGCTCTGCGGTGGACCAGGTGCTTTATCTCCCTCCACGTCCACGGGAGAGTCGGGCGTCTTGGTGGACGCGTCTGAGCTGAGCGGCACCGTCGAGTTTGTGGCCGAGGAGCTCAAGACATTAGGATCAGCAAGTGGCTCCTTACTCGGCTTCATGAGCCCGCCGAGGCGCGTCATCGAGAAACTGATGCGGCCCTCGCCAGACTGACTATCTGGGCGACTTTGCCTCCCCAAAGCGAAACGAGACGCGGCGCGTGACAGCCTCGACGCGGTCGATTCATCGCTTGGGATGATGACGGGCGAATTTGTGTCAGGAGTAATGGCAGGTGTTGCCGCTCCCGAGTCGGTAAATGCTGCGCTCTGGCGCCGTGAGCCACCGGGAGTCGACCCCGTATATGAGCCGACCCAAGGTCGCTCGAAATACGCCCGAGCGGGACGATCGGCCTCTGAAGACAGTCGAATGCTAGGCGGCTTGCTCCGGCCAGCGAACCGACCAAAGCCGCTGAGATCACCGTCATATGTAGATCCTGACGAGGCCATTTCGAAACTCGTCTTCGACTCGTTATAAGACGGTGGCTCCGTCTCTGTCCCCTCGGTTGACGGACACGTCATGTCAACCATTGGAACGACCTGATAGAAGAGCAAGTATGGCATCTCTTCTCTCAACGACCGTCTGATATTGTCGACATAGGTGACGCGATTCTCCATTTCCAAATCATCGAACTGTACCCATTGCGCCTCTTCGTAGTCTGGTGGGGGATCGAAATCATGTTTCCGATTGCCAGTCAACAGCTTCGGTGCTACTCTTGCGAAGGCAATGTAGTGTCCGCTTTGAAGGGAGTCCCCACGGTGGCAGACCACGGACTGTAGTACGAGCTTATACTCTGTGCTGAGTCCACTCTCCTCCTCCAATTCAGGCCTGCCGGCCATCATGAAATGCGGCAGGCGTAGGCTATCAGGGATATCGATGAATGTGTTGAGGCGTTGAGGTTGACCCGATTCCGTCATTGCGTAACGCTTAAGGCAGATACCGACAATGGGTCTTTGGTCAAAATTCATGGCGACCTCGACGTCATTCCGGGGCTCGTTCGTCGTCAGCGCGTGCCAAGCTGTGTGATGAGTTAGTTATGTCAGACTTGGCGTATCGACGTATTCATTCACTTACGAATAAGACGAAAGAACTGCCAGGCGGGAATCGTGACTGCTTTGACCACAGTCGAACCCTTTCGCCGGTTCCTTTGCGAACTCGATCCTTCTGCGGCGGGTCGGCCCTTCTCGTCAATGAGGACACGCTGGATGACGCTCGTGGACCTGTGCCTGGTGGAAGGGCGCCTCTGGAAGCTGCCGGCTTCCTCATGCTCAGTCTCCTCCTGGACAGCAACGTTATGTTCGGGGGTGCCGCTCGTATCGGTAGTCCGGGTTGAGCGGTGCGAGCTGGTCCGTTCCATTGGACCCCCCAAGACGAAGGGTGATGGCGACATGTCGATTGGTGAAGCCGTCATGGACGATGACGCTGTGCCCTCATCGCTTCTGATCAGTCGAATGGTGCTATGATGAACCAGTCCAGGTCTGTCCTCAGGTTTCCTGTCATCTATGCTTGATTTTTTTGCTTCCTCGCTGTCTCGCAAAACGTCGACTTGGGCATTGAAGTACTCCTCCAAGCAGTCTTCGAGTTTGACTCCCTTGCCTTCGGGGTCGGGCGGAACAGCCAGATTCAACAACCGCTCGTAGACTACCTTGTGATCGTCCTTGTCCTTCTTGCCCTGGTGAAACAGGTCGACTTGCAGGGAGAGCAGTGGTAGCTGCAGAGTCTCTGTGAGAAACGCGAAAGCCTCGGAAGTGTCTTGCTGCTCTAGCAAGCGGGCGTCAGGCCAGCCGCAGTCGCCCAATGAGTCTTGTATCAGCTTGGTCTATCCTGGTCAGCACCGCTGCTCAAGGCACTCGGGGGAAACGGCTGCGCTCACCAGATCAGTTCGGATTAGCTTGCCCGACCGCAACATGTTGACCCATATGCGGAGGAGGTTGACGAGCTTGTATCTGGGATCGTCCAACTCGAAGTCGTTCTTGAGCATGCACTCAAAGGCATCCAGCTTGGAAAACATGGCGAACAGCAGGGCATCGAGGTAGCAGGTAACGCTTTCTCGGTTTTCAGCGCCGACCATGTGGACACTAGGGTCGTAGGAGACGACGACGCCAGCTTGAGCCTTTTGTTCTATGTCGATGAACTCGGCAGTCCTCGTCGGGTCGCCGTCGGCAAACTTGGTGGCCAAGATGTCCCTGATGTGGTCGGTGGACACATTGGTAATGTTTAGCTGGTCGAGGCGTCGTTGGATGGCTTCGATCTGGCTCTTGCGATCAGTGAAAAGCGCACGGGTGGGCAAGCCGGGGTGCATGGCGCACCTTGCTTTCTTCCTGTTCCTTCTCGATGTCGAGCCTTGCGGCCTGCTTGGCACTGTCGATCTTGAACATGGCTCTGAATGCCTCTGCGGAGAGTGGGCGGGACTACAGGACCGACCGCGAGGCGTTAGCTATTCGCGCTTGAGAGTTTTGTTTTAAGTTTCGAGGTTGGGGCCGGATATTATGGGTAGGACGCGCTGCTCCCTGGATGGACCACGGTTGCACCGAGTCCAGCCATGGACAAGCCGGGAAGGCATTCGGCGATGTGGTGTTCGCTCTCACGTACCTTGCTGTCCTTGTTGCCTGGCGGCACCGACTTGCTGCGACGGTGGGCGCCATTCTTGTCGCGTAGGCTGAGGAACTTTCTAGGGAACTCTTTCATGGTTGAGGAGCCGCGCGGCGGCAGGTCGCAGCGGCGACGGTGACGGACTCGAGCCTAGCGACGCGCAGCCTCGCAGGATTCAGCGCGGCAGAAGGTGTATGCCAATTCCCATCCTCAGGCTGTGGGGTGAGGCCTCTGGATGTCGGGGGGGCCGAACAGGAGTACGTGGAAGCGCGAGACGCTGCCACCAACAGATGGCGGGGTGGTTGTGATGGCGAGGCGGGGAGGGACGAGGCTGAGTCTCGCAACGGCGACGACGGCAGTCGTCTGAAACGACGATGTTGGCGAGATGGGAGGGAAAGGACCGTATGATATGACTGTGCGGGCGACTGTCGAGACGCAGGAGCCAGAGGTTGAGCGGCTGGCGTCGACAGGCAGACAGGGGACCAGGGATGGTTAATAAAGAGCTTTCGTGGAACCTGCCTTGCTGGTCTGGTTCAGCGCGACGACTCGGTCAGTGGCGGGGGCGGGACAGTGGAACCGTGCCTATAAGGTTGGCGCCATCGGGTGTCACGAAGCCCTGCCGAGCTGCCTTCCAGCGCCTGGTGCCAAGTCTACTTTAGGGGACCTCTGGTGATGGACGCTGCCCGGCGCTAAGGCGAGGTAAATAGGTAACCACTACAGATTACTTCATTCACCTACCTAGGTAGCCTACATAAATCTTACTTTACCACACGGGTCAGGTAAACAGACAGGGTCTCTTCTTGCAGACGCCGCGTCAGTTCCACAGGCGACGTGCTTGGCAGATGAGAGTGTGTCAAAGCAATACGGCTGTAAAACGCAATCAATAATAGCCCTGCCCTGGGAAACAACGCCCGGCCTCCGCCCTCTCCGAGCCTCCGCCCTCTCCGAGCCTCCGACCTCGAGTCATAGTACGAAGTATGAAGAGTCCAACTGCGGCGCGCTCTCCGCGACGTCCACGCACGTGGGTAAGGCTCGTGGCATCGTCGCATCGTCACAGCCAACGGTCATTCCTCAGGTGCTCATATCTGTTGCCTGTTGTCCGCGCTTGTTGTGCTTGCGTAACGCGCCCCAGCGTGGGTCCGTGTTCGGTCTCGGGATCGTTTCGTCAGCCCGACGAGGCAGACGCATTGTCTGAGCCCTTGACCAGATTACCTCACCTGCCAGAAACCAACACCGCCCGCTATAGGTGCTACGCAATGGCTTGTCGCAGCCGCGATGATGGACGTTAACGATGACGCCGAGTGTTCAAGCTGACTTCGCTGATGACAGCCTGTGCAGCAGCCTTGTGACTCGTGACTCGCACTACGAGTACTACCCTTTCTGGTGAACCAGACCCTGCGGTTGCTTGCCTTTGTGTTGCCTTCGATGTGTGCTTTTGGTAGTTGCCTCGTCGACGTAGTCGGCACAGCGAGCTACTTCATACGAGTAGTTGGTTTAGTTAGTGGCACACGGCGGCGCACCGCCACAGACCTGAATAGTACGCTGGCGCCAATGTGGCTTGGCCAGGCACTAGCCACCTCCAGCAGATGGAAATTTCCAATCTCTCACGAGCAACCCGTCACGTCCACCACGAGAGCTTGAAATATCAGCTCCAAGGGCACCCGTATTCCACCATGGCTGGTGCTCGTGAAGGAACTCGCCTAGCGAGGGCCCTGGGCCAAAAGCAATTGCCTCTGCGAGCGACGCCGTCATGCACCAGGAGGTTCGCGTCGACTGGCGCCGGCGAGGCAGCTTCGAACCGAGCCAACCTGGCAGATCTCGAATCTACAACCACCTTCACGGCGCCTGCGCCGGACCAGACGACGGCCGAGGCCTTTGGTGCCGCGCAAAAACTCAACGCAAAGGAGAGGGGCCTTCCCGGCAACCGGTAAGCTCCACGATCGCAGCAGAACCCAGAGCTCTCCTGACCATGACCAGATACCAATACCATCCTCCGAAATACTATCGCGGACCCCTACATCCCGTCCAGATGCCCCCATCGTCCGACCCGACCGCTCGCGACTTTGTCCCCGGCCCATTCAGCTTCCCTCGACTGAAGCACACATACGATAGCACCATTGCGCCGGATCTGCTGGCGCTCACCTACACCCACCAGCCTCCCGGCACGACGCCCCCCGAATCGCAAAAAGGCACCCTGAGGCAATGGGATGGCTCCTCCCCCTACCACAAGAACCGACCGAACCGGGGGCCCCGAGGTGGGGGCTCATCGAGGCTCGGCATACTCGAGCGCAAGATCACCTGGAACAACATTCCCGAAATCGAGGCCGTCACCATCAACTCGTACGCCCCGCTTTCCGCCACCAACAAGGAGTATCTCCACGTGGCGCGAGCCGTCGTGCAGGCCATCTCTGGCGCGTATCCCGAGGTAACGACGGTGAAGCACCACGTGATCCAATGGGGCGTGAGGAAAGGCGACAAGGCTGGTGCTAAGGTGACACTTCGAGGCGGCGCGGCCTACGACTTCGTCGACAAGCTCGTGACGCTGGTTCTGCCCAAAATCAAAGACTGGCCTGGCATCAAGGCTAGCACCGGAGATGACGCGGGCAACCTGGCATTCGGCATGAAGCCGGCGTGGATGGCATACTTCCCGGAAATTGAATTCAACTACGACGTGAGTTGCCATGCACGCGAAGTGAACTTATACGGAACCATGAAACTGACTATTCCGTTTAGATGTATCCCCCGAAGCTGATGCCCGGCTGCGACATCTTCATTCACACCACCGGCACCTCTGATAGACAAGGACGCCTTTTGATGGAGGCGCTGGGATTCCCCTTCTTCGGCAAGCCCACCCACTGACGAGCATGGAAGGATGCAACAGATATGCAGAGGAGGACTGGATGGGATTGATAGTCATGTGGCATAGACCATGTATAACAGTTGTATCATAAAGAGCCTGCACCTGGTGGCAATTTAACGACTGCCGTCCATCTATTTCCTACTCCCATCTTTTTGACTACGAAACCCACGACTTCAAAGACGCCGCAACTCCACCCAATGCTGTAGTGTAGTCCCAAAAAGGCTCTTCAAGCAGCCTTGACCCTTTCCCGAAGAGCATTCATGACCTGGTCGACGGCCTCCATGTCCTGGGCGTCTACCTTGTCGGCCTGGTGCCCCGCCTTGGCCAGCTCCTCGGCGCAGACATCCATCGCAGGCTGGTAGTTCCTGCACGCCGAGCTCAGCGCGTAGACGGCCTTCCTCCTCACCTCCGCCTTTTCATGCTCGTGCATTGCCATCTCGACGAGCCGCGGCACGCCGCCAACGGCGTACAGGCGCTCCTGCGTGCGCTCGTTGTTTTGGACGGCGGTGCCGATGCACCAGGCGGCCATCTTGCGCAGCTCGTGCTCGTCGCTGCGCAGCTGGTCGAGCAGCGGCGTCCACAGGCCGAGGTTGGCGATGTTGTTGGCGTTGTCGAGGCTCTCGATGAGCTGCTCGAAGTTGTCGAAGGCGATGAGCTTGTCGGCGACGGAGACGTCGTCGCCGAGGGGAGCGGAGATGATCTCCATGGAGGCCTTCATGAGGTCCGCGTCCGAGGGTCCGCCCATGAGCGCAGCTATGACCTCGGGCGTGAGATTGCTGGCGGGGGGCTGCTGCGGCGGCGCGGAGTGTTCACCATTGGTGGTGTCGGTGTGTTCGATGCCCCAGCGCAGGAGCTCGTTGAGGCGCTTGTCACCCATGGTTGCGGGTTTGTGTGGTTTTTTCTCTTCGTGATTGGGATTTGATATACTGCTCGTGTGTTCTTGGAGCAAGCGATTGGTTGCAGCAATGGGAGATCGTCTGGATTCGATTGCGAGTTTTCGGTTTTGCCTGGGTGGTGGACGTCGCGCTCATGATTTTCAAAGTTGGAGTTGATGCCCTGCCCATTCTGGAAGCTTCATGAAGGGTCTATACCAAAAGAGGACTAGTGGCTTCCGCAGCCCAAGAACACGGAGGACAATCGTGAAGGGCCTGCAATACAGCTTGTCTGGTGTATGCTCCATGATCAGGGAAAGCCGTGGCATAGTATCATTTGTCTACATGTCAGGATTCTCTAGGATTGTGTTCGTGAGCTATGAAGATACTGCGACACCTGCCCTGGTGGTGTTTGCAAAGATGACATCGACACATTGCCCCGCCATGTTTGCCCCTCACTTCGTTTTGAATAGCGATGAAACTGTCCGTACGGACTACGAGCACACCAGGCTTCCCAATTGGGCTTCACGAACATTCTCAAAATAGATTCCTTCGTGTCCAACAACGTGGACAAACGCTGCAGGGGCTGGCAGTTCCCACAGAGTGGAGCGCATTGCGGTGCGGGACGGACGGATGGCTGGGGAGCATCGAGACTCCGCTGAAGACGCCGCAAGGCTTCCGAGACAACGGAGTATCACGTTGCGCGTGCTTGTGCCAGCGAGTTCAGGTAATGCCCGGAAATACGGATCACGATTACGAGTCTGAGCAAACATCTGCCTTGATCATCTGGTGATGCCACCACACTCAAGGCCCTGGGCCGCGCAGCACTTAGCTTGCGCGTGAACCATTGCCAGCAAGGCTTTCGGCACCTTCGTCCACTCCAAGTCACTTGGGACGACGTCCTCGAGCCTCATGATTCGGCGGGGGTCCAAATATGTAGCCCGAATCACCGCAGCCTGAAAGGCAGCAGAATAAAAACCATGGATATGTAGACCTACGGAGTAGTCCGTCAAGTCCGTATAGTCAAATATTTTGGTGGCTGCGTAATGCGGCAACGCCGCCGCCAGTAATGCTGACGACAGCCTCTCGCCCCCCCCTTTTTTTTTTTT
>JALHCC010000121.1:0-26852 GCA_024340765.1 Tolypocladium cylindrosporum | reverse complement strand
GAAAAAGTTAGTGGGCTTCAGCGGGAGCTACAGCGGGCTACGGAGGGCGTTGCTGACTAAGGCCCCAGGCGCCAGTGTACATAGGCGCCAATGTATCAGCCGCCGTGTTAGCACCAGCGATGACAACGAATCCCCACCAGGCATCGGCACTAAAATGTGGTAGTGCAGCTCTCCACTGTGCAAGCTCCAGGGGATCTGAAAGCTAACTCGTGGGTTGTTGTGTCGGCGCTTGCTGTGCTTGCTGCGGTTCCTGTTGCAGGCCCTGTGTCGGCGATTCTTGAGACGGCCGATTCCCACGCAGTCGCTTTGGAGGTCCTGGATAGACTTGGTAGGACATCCCATTGTCCACGTGGGGAATCGGAACTGGTGTGTGAGTTGTAGGCTGCCCTGGCTGCGTCGTAGGTGGTATCAGCTCAAACTGCGGCTCTGCCATCCCCGGCGCAGGTGCAAGATTGCGATATTGGGCGCTCGGGATTCGTTGAGGCGTCGTGTGAGTGACGCCGCCCGGGTGAGGGATACGCGGCGGTCCTCGCTGCCGGTTGCTATATCTAACACCCTGGGCTTCGAGTCTCCTCCTACTCTCTTCGATTTCCACGTGTCGCCTCTCTTGAGCGTCCGATCTCCTCTGCCGCTGTACATCTTCGTTTTGGACAGCGTAGATGGCGGCAATGCGGAGCTGCATCTGGGCCAAGATGCCAAGTCGCTCCGGCTGCGACATCTTGCGGTAGTCATTCTTGAATCGGTGGAACGTGTCACCGCTGAGTCGAAGAACAGCGTCGGAAACACCGGCGACTTGGAGTGCAGCTGACGTCTCGGGGTCTGGCCGGGGGCCCTCTGCTGTATGCGTCAGATCAACTGGGCGGATGGATGCTTGTCTGCTGCTGGGCACTCACCTGGCACCTCTTCCTCCTCGTTGTCCTCGACTTCGCTGGCTTCGGAGGGCGTTGGCGGCTCTGGCGTGCCGGGCTCGTGATTGTGATCGTCACAGATGACGGTCAAGACCCAGCCTCCGACCGACTTGCGGTCCACGGCCTTTGCCTTCCACGGGCAGTTGGTCTTCTTGGTCGTCGTCTTGTGCTTTGTTGCCTGGCAGCGATACGGCCGACCGCCTCGTTCGCAGACGAGGTCAGCGCGCATGATGGGACCGCCGGGCTTGCTGCGATGGGATCTCGCCTTGACAATCTTGTAGCCCTGCTTCTCCGTGAGGTGGTTGAGGTCGCGCATCAGGTCCTCACAGCTGCCGTAGATGCCAGCCTGAGGCACCGTGACGGCCTCGAGGATGCCGAACATGGCTGCTTGTGGAAGTTGATGGACGTGTCGAACAGAGCAGAGGGATGTGCACGTCTTGCGTCGGCGAGTGTGAGTGGGAGTCTGTTGTGTGTCATTTAGAGGTCGGCCTGTGCGAGCGCCGAGACGCAAAGTGGAGGCGACAGTACTCCGTAGGCGGGCAAAACATCGGCCCGTGAAGGCCCCTAGGGAGCTGTCTCCTTCCTTCAATCTCTCACAGGCTCAGGAGGCAACACCATACAGGAGGCAGGTCCCAAAGGTCGTGGCTGGTTCGTAGGAGTAGGGGGAGCTTGGCATGCCTCAGGTATTCACGTGCTAGGTGCCTAAGACACTGAACAATTGTCCTGAATTGATCCTCTCCAATTCCAGCGACTCCCAGTTTGTGCTGCTGTCATTGATCACCAACTCTTACTGCACGACATCAAGACTCCCAGACAGGGCGACAGCAGGCCGCTCGTAATCGCCGGCCATCATGCCTCGAGAGCGCTCGTCGAGGTCGTGGACTGCAACGCCGTGCTCGTCTGCCTACTTTCAGAGCAGCGCCCAATCGCACACGCCCAGCAGCTCTGCGTCCACCGACAGGCTTGGGCAACGGGCTCCGGAGAACCATGGTCGTCCGCCTCAGTACACACCCTCAGTGACCAGTACGAGGCCAAGCACCTCCCATACGTCCATCTCACGCACCACCACCAGGCCCAGCACTGCCTCGGGGCTCAAGTCACGCACAGCGACAACCTCGTCCATACTCGGACTCAGTGACCAGCAGAACGTCATCTGTGCTCTCGCCGAAGCACGCGGTGTGACACCGTCGGTCGGTGTCGCTTTTGTCAACGTGTCGCTCGGTGAAGTCATTCTCAGCCAGATATGTGACAACCAATCCTATGTCAAGACCATCCATAAGATCCAGATGGCGTCCCCGTCCCGAATAGTCTTCATGTCCACTGCGTGTCCGCCCATCAAACCAAGTACATTGTACTCACTTGTCCAGGAGCTGGTACCAGAAGCCCATTGCGATGCCTTTGATCGATCAGCGTGGTCGGAGACTGCGGGCCTCGACTACGTACAAACACTGGCATTCCCAAGTGATGTCGAACCGGTCAAGGTCGCCGTACATGGCAAATACTATGCAGTTTCTTCGTTTGCAGCAGTCAGTACTAGCCCTCGTCCCTATAGTGTGCCACGTAGCTGACTTGAGCCCCAGGTGATGAAATACATTGAGCACCAGTTGACAATCAGCTTCGCCCCTCACTCTCTTCGCATCCGGTATCAGCCATCCGAAGACACCATGATGATTGACATCTCTGCAATCCAGTCGCTCGAGATCATGCAGAATCTTCGCAACTCCAACTCCAAGGCGTGTCTGTATGGGTTGCTAAACCACACGTCCACCCCGATGGGCTCTCGAATGCTGCGGAGCAACATTCTCCAGCCACCTACTCGCCAAGACACTTTTATCGCCCCCCGTTATGATGCCCTGGAAGAGTTGACGACCAAGGAGGAGATGTTTCGCGAGATTCGCAAAGGTATGTCGCGTACTTTGCAACGGAGCTCTTTCTATTCTGACTAGACACCAGCTCTGAAGCTCTTCCATGATGTCGAAAGACTACTGACAAAGGTTCTTCAAATTCCACCAGAGCTTGCGTGGCATGGCTGACGGTTGCAGCTGATAATTGTTCCTTCAGATCGGAGCATGCCGCAGATGGAAGAACAGATTGGCCAAATACTCATGCTGAAGAGCTTCCTCGAGGCAGTCCCCGAACTTCACAAGGCCCTGACCATGGCGCAAAGTCCATTGCTGGTCAAAATTCGCGACCTTTGCCGTCCTGATGTGACTGGGCCAATTCTTGCCCAGATTCGCAAGATAATTGAGGCCGATGTGACCTACATGAAGTCGCCCTTGGATCTCCGCAATCAGCGAACCTTTGCGGTCAAGGCGGGCATCAGTGGCATGCTTGATGTTGCTCGCCAGACTTACAAGGAGCTTACAGAGGAGATCCACCAGCATGTGGATGAGATTAACGGTGTGTCCAAGTGACTGATGAGCATATCAATTGCAACCCGCTGACTCCCCAAAGAGCAGTACCAGATCAAAGCCACCCTCAAGTTCGACAATGGTCGAAAGTATTGGCTCCGCGTCAAGGCCGGCGAGTTCGACAGCGCAACGCCTCCTCCAGTTTTCATCAATCTGGTCCGCAAAAAGGACAACCTCGAATGCCAAACTCTGAATCTCGTCAAGCTGAATGTTCGGCTCTCCGACACGTCAAATGAAGTCGTCATCAGAAGTGATGCAGTCATCCAGGACCTGATGAGGGAGCTCAGACAAGCATCCCCGCAACTCTTCAGAGTCTGCGAATCTGTGGCACTCGTCGATATGATGTCGTCGTTTGCACAGCTAGCAACTACGCGAGACTACGTCCGGCCAGAAGTTACCCAGACCCTGGCACTAAAGTCTGCGCGACACCCAATCCTGGACACAGTGGGTCGTCAGTGTCCTGGATGAGGTGAAGTCGAAGGCTGACGAAGTGGTAGACCCTCTGTGGACGCTTTGTACCGAATGACTACTACGCAACCGAGCAGTACTGCTTCCACGTCGTAACAGGATGCAACATGAGCGGCAAAAGCACGTACATACGGGCGGTGGCGCTTCTCCAGATCATGGCTCAGATTGGCTGTTTCGTGCCTGCCGAGTACGCTGCCTTTCCCATCATCAACAACATCTTTGCACGAGTCTCGATGGAAGATAGCATTGAGGCGAGCCTGTCGACATTCTCAGTTGAGATGCGCGAGATGGCTTTCATCCTCCGAAACGTGGACGACAAGAGCCTTGTCATCATCGACGAACTGGGCCGTGGAACGAGCACTAGAGATGGATTGGCCATTGCAATTGCCATCTCGGAGGCATTGATCCAAACCAAGGCATCGGCGTGGTTTGCAACACATTTTGCCGAACTGGCCCGCGTGCTCGGCGACCGCCCTGGAGTTCTCAATCTTCACCTGGCTGCCAAAAGCTCGGAGACGAGTGGCGGATTACCTCACCTGAAGATGCTGTACAAGGCGACTGCGGGCACTGTGGACGACCAGGAGCACTACGGCATACATCTTGCTCGCGCCATTGGCCTGCCACCAAGTTTTATCGAGAAGGCTGAGGAGGTCGCTGATGATTTGAGACTGAAACGGGAAGCCAATCGGCAGAGCTCCGAGTCCCGCAAGCTGGTGGCGCGGCGCAAGCTCCTGTTGAACTTGCACGAGGCTCTTCAGCAAGCCCGGGACTCTGGGAGCGAGGAAGCACTGCCGGGCTATCTCCAACGGCTTCAAGCAGAGTTCATCATTCGCATGGAGGAACTTGACAACATGTAACAATCGGAAATAAGCAAGAAGAGTATTTACTGTACGTGGCGATTGGAGTCTACGGTTTGGGTCGTCAAGGCAAAGACTGCCTCACCGTTAATCTTAGTGTATGGGTCGAATGCATCTAACTTGCTTGGCCTCACGCGGCTGGCCGGCGGTAATCCAAGCTTTGAACCTTTGTCCAAACCTGCCTCACTACGCGGTGCTGCGCCTGCAATCCCGTTTCCTTGCCGGATGGACCTGCCGGCCTGCGTAGAGTTAGCGCTCAATTACCTAGAGGAAGCATGGATGCAGGGGACGAACCGAATGGCGAGGTATAGCCTCCCTCCTATGCTGGCCTTGGGGATCTCATCACTGCTTGGATCAGCCGGGGGGTTCGCAGTTGTGACGAGGCCTCCGGCTTCCTCCAATATTGCTATGCCGGCTGCGACATCCCTGAGTTCGTTCATCAGCAAGGCTCTGGTTATCACATTGAGCCCGGCTCCTGGCGAGACTTACCACTCCCAGCATCCGCCTTCCCACCAAATGTCGAATGAACCCATGGCCGTGTACGCGAGATCCAAGGTCGCGCTGCGTTGTATAAGATGAGCTCAGGCACCGAAACGACGCCGGACTGAGAACATGCCTACCTTCCCAGGCTGCGCATACCGTGGACCATGCCGCCACGTCCGCCACGCGCCTGTCGTTCCGCCGCCATGGTGACAAAGGAGTCTACCTTGCGCATCAGGTTCCCCTCCGCGCCATCTCTCCTGTCCTTGCCCCATTCACACGAAAAGACGCACCCGCTCGGTGCGTTTTCCGGCAGCGGCGGGATCGGGTTCCGCACCAGGGGGAGGCGGCGCGTCTCGTTGAACCAGGCGCCGCGCCCGCGGCAGGAGGAGAAGAACTGGTTGAGGAAGGGGGCGTTGATGACGCCGATGAGGGGCTCGCCGTTGAGGGTGAAGGCGATGGAGACGCAAAACATGGGGAAGAGGTGGGTGAAGTTGACGGTGCCGTCGAGGGGGTCGACGATCCAGGTTGGTGAGGCGTCGACGAGGTACTTTCTTGATGAGCCCGCCGAGTATGTCTCCTCGCCGATGAACCTGCGGAGTCAGTGATGTAACAAGCATGCGTGTGGGCGGGAGACGGACTTGTGGCTGGGGAACTTGCTGGCGATGGAATCGCGAATAAAGGCCTCGACGGCTGACGGTCATTTCATCAGTATTCTTCAGCCATTTTTTTTGGGTCTGCAGTCATAGGTACACACCGTGATCGGTTTTAGTAACTATGTCTACCGAGCTATCCTTCTCAATAAAGTCTTCTTGAGATGAGGCACCGCCCGGGTCGCCGTCTACCCTGTCCCAGGCGGCTTTCATGAGCATGTCACCCGCATCTTTGCCCAGCTGCACTGCAAAGGCGTAGATGTCGGCGAGTTCCTGGTCGTCCATCGTTGGCTGCACTGTGGTGGTGTCGGCTCGAGATGAAGCGGTTGGTGTTTTGGGCACAGAACCGGCATCGGAGGACCAGACGTCCGGGGAGAAGAGTGTAAGCTGCTAGTATTAGCCGGCACTCGTCAGTCGGTATGAGCAGAGATAGGGGCGGGTTTGAACGCGTAGGTCTAGATGGATGAAGCTTTACCCCAGGAGGGGTTCCCCCACATGTGGGGTTGTGCGTGTAAGTCGCGACTCACCATCAAGAGCATTTGTAAGTTAGATAGATTCGTGACGCAGCTTAAAGACTGAATGCTTCTATCTGCAATTGTAGTATCGCTGCAAAACCGCCGGTAGATCACCATGGCACGACGCATTCTCCTCATCAACGGCCCCAACCTCAACCTCCTCGGGACCAGGGAGCCACACATCTACGGCTCAACGACCCTCAACGACGTCGTCGAGCAAGCCCAGACGCAAGCGCAGCAGCTATCCGTGGAGCTCGAGGCCTTCCAGTCCAACCACGAAGGCGCCATCGTGGACCGCATCCATTCCGCGCGCGGACACGTAGACGCCGTCGTCATCAACCCGGGCGCCTACACGCACACGAGCGTCGCGATTCGCGATGCCCTCCTCGGCGTGGAGGTGCCGTTCGTCGAGGTGCACGTCACGAATGTGCATGCGCGTGAGGAGTGGAGGAGGCATAGCTATTTGAGCGACAAGGCGCAGGCGGTGGTGTGCGGGCTGGGCGTGTTTGGGTACACGGTTGCGATTGAGTTTGCGGCCAAGCATATGAAGTTAAAGACGGGGACATCAAGACTGTAATATGAGATCTTTGATTCTCATAATTGATACCGGCGGCTCATTATTGTCTTCAATTTTCAATTACAGCATAGCCTGCGCTCTCTCGAAAGAGGCCTGATCTGTCTGCAATGCCAAATCGCTCGCCATCCGCCTCCACGATTGCGCAGCCCGTCTTGCCATTGTCTCCGGCACGCTCCCGCTAGTATCTACCAGCGCCCTGTTGAACACTTCGAAACTCAGCCAGCCCGTGTACCCCATTCCGTGAACGATGGCGTTGAGGATCGCCTTGACGGGGAGGTACCCCCCGTGGCCCGACTCTCCGTAGAACAGCCTTGCGTTCCGAGACCAGCTCATGCGCGGCGGCTGCTCTGGGTCGTAGAATGCATGGGCGCTGTTGAGTGGCTGTGCCAGTCTCTCCGCGTCCGCGACTTGCAGGAGGAAGACCTTTCTCAGGTCGACTGACGAGACGAGATTGCTCAGGGAATTGGCGACTGCTTCGTCGCAGTCCGGTGTTCGTCCAGAGGGCGCCGCGGGATCGGCGTATATGCGGCCCGCGATGTTGAATGTGTCAAGGCAGATGCCAAAGTTTGGGCGGTTGACGCGCCGCACCACGTCCCAGCTTGCCTCCCACGTGTTCACCCTCGTGCCCCAGCAAAGAGCTTCATAGGCGAACCGAATTACAGGCGTCGCAGCGAGTCCAATGTCAGCTATTTCAGCCATGTCGTCCACGATGGTGTCCGGGTTTTCTGTTATCTGTGCGGGAGGGAGGTTGCTGCTGGGAAGCAGGATCAGGTCAATCCCCAGCGCATGGGCGAGTCGTACCCAGAGCTGCATGTCTTCCAGCCGTTGGTTGTGTGCTTTTCGGTCGACCAGGCCTTCGTAGTGCATGAATGGCTGTAGACAAATGATGGTGAGTCCGCGATCTTCGCAGAGTTGGCGGATGGCAGCGGCGGCGGCGACCTGGTTGCCCGGGGTGTCGCCTCCGGGCATCGCAGTGGTGAGCTCGATGAGATCTTCATAGAATAGCTCGATGCCTTTGAAGCCGTATTTCCTGGCCATGTCCAGCTTGTGCTCAAGGGAGTGGCCGGCGAAGCAACGGCCGAGTGACATGGTGCAGATGCTTGGTTTGTGCGCCATCCTGATGGAGTCGAGGGTGCCGAACAATACCAAACGATTATTTGAGCAAAGTACAAATCGAAAGTAAAAGAGTTGGACTATTGGGAACAATCGTTACTCTTGCTCTATACAGTGTATTCTCGTCTGCAGTAAGGCAACGGGTAGTTCCTGTCAGTTGATCTGTACTTGAACTGCTGAAGAAGACATGTCAGGCATGGGCATGAAGGGCTATGGAGCATTCCATCATCACTGCAGAAATTAGGCCTAGATATCTGCAACGGGTAAATGAAGAGCACTCAATTATATGCCTTAGATGCCCCTAGCAGAGTACAGGGTAGCCTTTGCGTACTAGGTACCCACGGCGCTGAACGCTTACCCTTGCTGAAGCCGAACCCCGAAAAAACAAAAGGGCTTCCACCAAGTGCGAGACAATACTACAGTCTTCACAGCATCTTCCCTGTTGGTCATCATCTCGAGTCGATACTGTGGAGTTGCCAAAGGGGGAAGATGCCCGCGGGTAAAGTTTTAGCCGGCGGTGGGGCTGCTGGGGATCCGGTCTATGGAGCGGGCTCCATGCCGCTCTTGCTCCTGGATATTCATTGCTGCACCCATGGATGCTCGTGCGTAAACGTACATACCTCTTGGGGTCTCATGGGTCTCATGTATCCAGTCGCCATTGCCGAGCAACTAGGCCCAGCAATGCCCTCGCCGAGAAGCAGCATCATATCAGCCCTTGGCTGTCTCTCGGACGAGACCCTGATGTTCAGCAACAACGGCGATTCTTGACGGCACTGCACAATGGCTGTTCAACAAGGATCAAACCACACCGCGGCCGGTGATATACAAGCCGAAACAGCTTCTCTCGACCGCCATGGCTATCTCTTCGGCCAAAAGATCACGCACTCTCTGTCTCCCTTCCTCCACCAAGTCGTCTACGACCACCTCAGCCTGCGATGGGGCCAAGTACGGCTCGACTCGTCAGACATGCGCCACTTCCTCGACCTGGTCCAGCATCCCTCCTTTTACGGTACGCATCACCACGCTTACGGGCAAGCTATTTGCCTTCAGTCTGACCCATAGCCCCAGGTGCCTCTGTCACCATGCCCAACAAGGTCGCCATCCTGCCGCACCTCGACGAGATGACCGACGAGTGCCGTGACGTCGGCGCCTGCAACACGCTCTTCCTCAAGCACCGCGACGGCCGGCGGCTGCTCTGCGGCGCCAACACGGACGTCGTCGGCATCCGCGACTCGTTCCGCCACAACGTCGCCGACCCGGCTGCCGCGTACCACCACCGGCCGGCCCTCGTCGTCGGCGGTGGCGGCGCGGCCCGGAGCGCCATCTACGCGCTGCGCAAGTGGATGGACGTCACGGATATATACCTCGTCAACCGCGACGCCGCCGAGGTAGAGGCCATGATTAGCGACTGCACCGCCCGCGGCTACGGCCAGGGTCTTGTGCACGTCGCCACGGAAGAGGAGGCACACGCCCTCCCAGGCCCCGGCGCCATAGTCGCCTGCGTGCCGGACCTTGCGCCGCGGACCGACGAGGAGAAGCTCGCGCGGCGCGTGACGGAGGCGCTGCTGAGCAAGCGGCACAAGGGCGCGATGCTGGAGATGTGCTACAACCCCACGCCGTTCACCGAGCTCGGCGCCGTGGCGGAGCGGAAGGGGTGGCAGGTCATCCTCGGCACTGAGGCGCTGATATGGCAGGGCCTCGAGCAGGACAAGTACTGGACGGGAAGGACGGCGGAGGAGCTGCCGGTGGAAAAGGTCAAGGCCGCGATCGCGGCCAACGTTGCGCAGCGATCACAGGCGAGGTTGTAGCTGGAGTGTATATGAATAGAGACGACATTATTGCTCAGAATAATAGAGCGTTGGTCCCCCGTGGCGGAATGGTTACCACCTGGAAGCCTCTTTCGAGAGGTTGTTGGTTCGAATCCGGCCGGGGATAACAAGTTTCTCCTTTTACGCAAGAGGAGGCCTGAACCATTTACACGTCTTCTACGCGGCGTACGAAAAGATAGCATGGCGGAATAGGCCTGCCTGAAAGGGGTCTGTACAACGCAGATAGCTAAGGTTAGGGGGCCCTAGCGACTTAGCCCCCGGCTAGCAATACAGACCGCTCTACGGCGATATAGTAACGTAGAGGTCGGTATAATAATCCGATTGCTAACCTAGCCCCCGGTTAAAAACCCAGGTCGCACGAGTTGTTGCGTTATTCCGATTGTAAAGAAAATATTACCCTATTGTTAGCTAGGTAAGAAGCTACTAATAAGGCGTAATTAACGAGAACGATTATTACGAAGGAACTATCGGAGTCTTAAAAGGGTAGGCGCTATCTTTATACGTGTAGCTTCTTATAGAACCCCCGGGTATCCCGGACCGTAATAAGGGTTAGGTTATTTAACCCGTCTTTAGGGCTTCTGGCCTAAAGGAACGGATTTTCTTAGAACTCTAAAGATTATAGGCGGGCTCACGGTACTAGTAGCCGTGGTTCTTAACTATACGTATTATATAAGACAAGTATAGTAGTATGCGAATTTCGCTGGGGACCTATCGAGTTAGCTTCGACGTCGATACGGAACCGCGGCGTCCTTAACTTATATTAATAGCCGGTCCGGCCGGGCGGGGGGTCGATAGCACGGAGGAGGGGGCGGCCGACTTCTACTACGAGTTAGCACGGGCTCGACGCGTGCTCGCGGCGACCATAACATACCTTAGAGGCAGCGGCGGGAGACGCGGCAGACGTAGAGGGCGCGGCGGAAGGGGACGACATTTACTACGAGTTAGAACAGAACCGACGCGACCTCGCGGCGTACTTACTGCGAGCACAGGGCGAACACAGGACGATAACGGGAGACGGATAGCGGTGCTAGTAACACGTGCATACACTCGTAGTACGAGTTCCCCCTTCTATTGCCCTAACCTCGACACGTCCTCTACCCTTCCTTCCCTTTACATACCTGTGCCCCCGACGCTCCCCCCTAAGGAATAGCCTTCGGGGGGGGGGGGGGCACGTACCCTCTCGAGGCTAGGGTAATCGCCCTAGCGAAGTATTAACGTCCCCAGGTTGACCTCAACCCGACACCGCTCTAAGAGACAGATATAGGTTTTCTTAATTAAGTTTTTCCTATATTAATTAAATATAGAAGATCTAGAGTCTATAGACTAGCTAGCGTAATAAACTTCTTCTTCTTCTTCTTCTAAAGATTATAGAGAGACTAGATGCTTATTTAAGCTACTAGAGTTAATAATATACTAGAAGAGCGTTAGTTAGTAAGAGAGTTGAGCCCTTAAGTGCCTTAGTATAAGTCGCTAGTATTTAATACAGCTAGCGAGGCCGAGGGAAATCACTCTCTAGCAGCTTAAGCACGGATCTAAGGCAGGCAAGTATCTTAATAACAGAATGCTTCAGTAGTGCATAGGCAACATTGTTTAGGCTCAAGCTCGCTTCAAAGTTTGTATACTACAAACAGCATTAAACACTGCGGCTACACCCCCGAGACGAGCCCAGCGTTGACCGCCCGTTATCAAGCAGATGGCACGTTGTCCCGTGATTCCACCTGCTCAGCCCCCGTCTCCTTCTCGTTATCCCAGGCTACCCCCTGAGCATTCTGGCGAAAGTCCGCGTCCTCAGCCGCCAGCTCATCCATGAGGATCTTGTTTGCCCGCCGCGCCGGCTTCAGCTTGAACAGCCGGTCCATGGCCTCGAGCGGCAGCGACTTGGTCTCGGGGACGCAGAAGAAGACAAACACGACGGAGAGGATCATGAGCGACGCGAAGAAGAAGTACACGCCGTACCCCCACGCGTTGAACATTTGCTCCGTGAAGCGCGCGATGATGAAGTTCCAAAACCAGTTGTTCGCGGCGGCGTTGGCCTGGCCGAGCGAACGGGTGTTTTGGTCAAACATTTCCGAGTTGATGACCCAGGGAGTGCCGTTCCACGAGGGCGTGTAGAACGCCGTCCAAAGGTAGAAGAAAAATATGGCCGCGATGCCGCCAGAGGATAGCGAGCTGTTGGGTTGAGTCGCGTCAGCGCCGGCGATCTTGATGTACGCCCCGATGAACCACATGCAGAGGGACCCGCCAATGGCACCAATCATCAACAACTTGCGCCGGCCCATGTGATCGATCATGACGAGAAGCCAGACAAGGGTCAGGACGGTCTTGACGACTCCGAAGATGCCCGTCGTCAGGAAGCTGGTGTTGGTGCCCTGGATTCCGATACTCTTGAACACCGTGGGACTGTAGTAGTTGATGGCGTTGATGCCGGAGCCTGCAAAGACGGTCAGTACCGGAACATTCATGCCAATGCAGTAGGGTCAATCTCACCATTCTGGAAGACAAAGAGAAGTGCGCCTATCAGGAACCTCCACTGTACCCTGCGCTCCTTGAGGGACAAGAACGGCTTCCAGAAACCAGCACCGACCTCCCGCCGGAAACGCTCCAGATCTGCGTCGATGTAGCTGACCTCTTCGACAATGTAAATGTCACTTCGGTCGAGGTTCCTGATCCAGCACAGGACCTCCATGCCCTCGTCGCGCTTGCCCTTGGAGAACAGCCATCGCGGAGACTCTGGGATAAAAAAGGCACCGACCAGCAGCAACCCTCCCGGGATAAGCTGGATAGCAAAGGGAATCAGCCACTGGGACTTGCTCGGCGCCATGGTTGTGTTGACGCCGTAGTTGATCCAGAAACCAACGAGGCCGCCGATTTGCCAGCCCAGCTCATAGAGGCCGACGAGGCGGCCACGGATGGCGGGCGGCGACAGTTCCGAGATGTAGATGGGCGTCATGTTGGAGCATCCGCCGACGCCAAAGCCCGCGAGGACGCGCCCGCCGATGATCAGACCGGTGCCGCGGTCACCGTTTGCGCCGAGCATCATGCCAGCTCCGGCCATGAAGATGACGGCAAACATGATGAGCGACTTGCGCCGCCCGAGGAAGTAGCTGGAGACATAGGCGGCCAAGCTGCCGAAGAAGGCACCGGCCTGGTAGACGGAGACGATGTTCTGCTTCAGGAGGGCAAGGCTCGATTTAGAGTAGTCGGCGAAATGGAACTCCTCGGTAAAGGAAGGCAGGGCCAGGGTCGTGCCGATAAAGGCAGAGTCGTATCCGATCATGCATGCCGCAAAGGATGCTGTGGCAGCGCAGGCGTAGACTCGCCAGTTGTAGACGGCCTTTGGCGTCGGCCGATCCTCCTTCAAGGCAAGAAGAGTCATGGCGACGAAGGTCGTGGTTGTGAGCGAGGCTAAGTCGACAGGAAGGACCTAGGCAGGTGCGACATGAAGTCTTGAGCGTCCATCGGGGGACTTATATGGGGACAAGGGGTCCAGGTCCCTCCGGTATGAATCGTCGTGTTTGTGGTTGGTTCAGCAACCCCATGGGGCCAACGTGGTTGAGAGCATTGCCGACATGGAGTATCAAGTTTTGCTCCATACGCCGCAATTCGGATCCGGGGTGCGGGGGGGTTCCGTGGGGTTGGCGTATTGCTGAAGCTCTGTCTGGCTCAACCCTCGTGGAGGGTGGAGTTGTCAATAGCGCGGGGATAAACTAATATCCTCGACCTCAGCTTAGTTCGTTACGCCATCATCTTGGCTGGCGTCAAGGCCAAACGTTCAATTGAGATGATCATGTATCCATGCGATTGGTATCCAAAACGTGGGGTGCGTGGTATTACCGAATTTCCAGTCACTGGCCTTCCGTCTCGTGGGGTTCACCCGAGGTATGACACAGTGCAAATATTACTTTCGATATTTGTCAACTAAAGCCAAAGTCTCCGTGAAACATCTCGCCCAGGTCGCAACCAGGGGCAAATCCAAGGTTCATCATAAACTGAGGATCCATGTCGATGCTGTCCGTGTAGTCAATGGTTCCCAGTTCTTCCAAGATCGCGTCATAGTCGATCGGCTGGTTCAGCGCATCATTTGCCTGCAGCGCGGCCGCTGGCTGTCGTGCCTCCATTGATGTGGGCTGAAACGACATGCCCAGGCTGCGCACAGGGGCCACGGGCGAGGGAGTGAGTCGGCCGTAAACCTGGGGTCGGTTGCTGCCGGGCCGACTCGTAGCCGACGGGAACAGTTCATAGCCTGGGGTAACCCCTTGTTCCCCAGATCGCTCCTTGTGCTGTCCCGGGGATAAAAGGTCGCGGGTAAAGGATTCCATGCGGAACGAGTTACCATGAATAGATTGTTCCGGAAAAGTGACAGGCGACATGTCGGTCCTGTGTCGGTCCTCTGAATGCGTTGTCCATGTGTCTCTTAGTATACTTAATGTTGAGTTCCATCTTGTTTTCTCAGACCCATGCATCTCATCCAGGCTGGCGTGCTTCTGAACCATATGAAGCAGGCCAATAACAAGTGGCGGCGTCCCACAGGCCCCGAAATTCGTCACACTGGATTCTACCACCTCTAGAAAGTTTGATAGCAGTGAAGCTCGGTGGTCGGGCATGACCTTGACTGTGGCAGCCAAGAACATAATCTTGACCAGGTATGCCGAAGGCAGCATTGGCGTCGACCCCCCCGAGATGAGGGAATTGCAAAAGCCAAATCGTGGGCTCAAGCATCTCACGAGATCTTCGGGCCCAGCTTGCCTGCCGGAAGCCCTCTGAAGCTTTGTATCCGTGTTGGCGCTCATGATCTGTGCAAAACGGCCCAACTGCTCCAGCGTGAGGTATGGCTGGGCTTTTCGATGGCCCGAAAGAGTGGTGTTGTTTGTAGGAGGCCCAAAACCAGACACGGGGGACCAATCCTCACTCAACCCTGCGTATTCCGTCGTATTGGAAAAGGAGGCTGCGTCGTCAAAGTTGTCTCGCAGATGTGGCGCCTGCCCGAGACAGAGCGAAGTCACGGCATCCAACATGATGCACGCCGCCAAAGTCGGCTTTGTCCGTGTGTCCGAGGACTCGGTGGATGCCAAGTGAAGAAGCAATCGAGAGGCTTTTCCCACCAGGAGCGATGCAGCCAGCTCGCTTTGCCGACCAATGAGCACTATCGAGTGCAGCAAAATGGCATTGATAATCGCGATGTCGAATTTGCCGTCTTCCTGGGGCACGAAGCCGCGAGCAATCCGGAAAATTTGCTCCGGTACGGAAGCCGAGTCGCTAGGCGGGCCAGACGAATGGGCATCCTGAAAGGAGGCAGCCGCCAGCGCTGCCCAAAGCTCGGCGTGGCGGGAATGCGCAACGGTGCCAACGGGGTGTCTGAAAGTGCCATAGGTGTCGTACAAGGCGGCAGTTGCGAGAACCGCATCTCGGTCCAGAATGGGAAACCAGCAGTGCGTGTAAGAAAAGTAGACTTCGATAAGTCGCTGCCAATTGGACGGCAGTTTCAACAGGCCGCGTTGGGCTGGCCCATCTCTCGGCATATATGACGACGGGCTCCAAGAGTCGGTACCACCGGTGTTGGGACCTGAGGCGACCGTCGACTGATCTTGTGCGAGAAGAGCGGCGGGTTCTTGGTCAAAGTCGCCGCCAGTGTCGGAATCTTCCGGAGATGCTTCCGGTGCTCGCGTGCAGCCCTCGGACAACAGGCGGCCAATCTCTTTGTGAGCGCGGCTCTTGGTCCATTTCCTGTGCATCCGAGTGGCAGCCTTGCCCTTGTTCACCAGGACACTCGTCGCCTCAGATCCGCCATTCTGAGTCAAGAGTCGGTTGAGCGCTTCCTCGCTGGCCGGGACCTGGTCAAACAGCCACGCCAGGGACAGCTCAATGGTCCGCAAGTACCCCGTTTGCACGCCTCGCTTCTTGGATGCGGGCGTATATGAACAAGCCCGGTTCTGTGACATGCAGGTTTCGCATTGCGGACGACCGCCGTCGCACTTCTCGCGGGCTGCTCTGCATCCATCGCAGGCGAGAGAGACTCGCTGCCTCTTGCCGGTGGCCGCCGGCTCATCCGGGTCCTTTGGAAGGTCTGCATCGTCCGCCGTCCTCTTCTTTGGCGACATGCTTGGCTGGCAGATGTGGCCAGCATGGGGTGGTCGCTTGGGCAGGTTCAATAGGCTTGCTGGTTATATCTGAAGGGCTTGCTGGTCCTTGGAACCCATGCCGGCCGCATGGCTGTTCGGCGTTGACAATAACGGGCTATCGGAGGCAAGCGAGGTCTGATGCGATGCCTCTGGCACGTCCCGCGAGGGTTCGATGGGTTCAGTCAGTAATGGCGATCTCGCGATTCGCCCGAAGCAAATCATCTGGGGTTGCTGGAGTCCGGAGTCTGGGGATCGGAATCGTGGGGTCGGGCGGATAAAAGCTTATCCATCTGGCCGGAATTGGCGTCGACAGCCACGGGCGACTACTAAACGCCATCTTCGACACCCACAACACCTATCGCGGGGTTCGCAGCGCTCGATTTGCTCCATGCAACTGCACGAGTCGCACGCCCGTCGCTCAGACATGACAGAGCCTGGCTGAGGCACCATGGCAGGCGTCAAGAGATCGTTTGCGGCTATGATGGCCAACGAGCCGGCTGAGGCTATTCCTATGTCTCGGCAAAGCAACAACACACCATCTGGCGACATTAGTGCCTCGCGAACACCATCACCGCCATTTCCCTCGACGCGAGGCGAGATCCCCAGCTTCAGCTCCGATGCCTCTGTCGCACTGGTTGGCGTCCGCGGCGCCGGCAAGTCCACGCTGGCCGTCATGGCTTCATCCGCGCTGAAGAAGCGGATCATGGACGTCGAAACGGCGTTCCAGCGCGCCACTGGATCCTCCAGTTCCAGCTACAGAAAGCTACAGGGTGCAGCAGAGTGCCAGAGGATGCAGTCTAAAGTACTAGGAGACACCCTCGAGCAGAACCCCACTGGCGGCATCATCGTGTGTTCATGGATGGACAGGCGTGTGCAAGGCCTTCTCCGGCAGTTTGCAGCCACAAACCCGGTGGTTCACGTTATGCGGAGTGCCGATGCCATCCAAGACCACCTGAAAATCAGCGACAGTGGGAAGGCCCAGAACCTGTTGAACATGTCCAGTTTCTTCTTTCGGTCCTGCACGAATCTCGAGTTCTTCAACGTTTCTGAGACGCGGGCGGCAAGAACTGAGTCGGAAGAGGCCGACGGCCAACCCCATGGTACTTCAGCTCCCTACCTGACGCTGAAGCAGGCAGAGCGGCACTTCCTCAAGTTCCTGTCGCTGGTATACCCTGCCGGCACCATTTCCTTTTTCGAGTCGGCATTCCCTCTTGCCACCATCCCGCCGGAGGAGAGGCAGTTCACGTACGCACTGTCGGTCGGAATCGAAGAAGTTTTGGGGGACGAAGCCGAGTTGGGCGAGTCCATTGCCGGCGTGGACGCGGTTCAGATATTCGTCGACAGCCTGACGGGCCTCCAGGACCCTGCCGACATCATAGACGCGTACTCCCCCATCGCCAGCAAAATCACCGAGGGTATCGGGATCGTCAGGAGAAGCACAATGCTCCCCATAATTCTCAACATCAAGCTTCCAGAGACGGCAGAGGGCAGCTTGGTGCGTCTGTATCTCGACTTGGTCGCCCACGCGCTGTGCTTGGCTCCCGAGATGGTGACAATCGACCTGCGCTTGGACAAGTCGGACATTTTGAGACTCGCCGCGGCCGAAAGACGCTCCAAGATCATCGCAAATTACTTCACAGCGACCAAACTTCAGCCCTGGGACTCTGCTGATTGGGTGTCTTGGTACCGGAAAGCCTGCAGTCTCGGCTGTGACATGGTCCGGCTTGTTCGGCCCGCACGATGCATGGAGGACAACTTTGCCCTGTCCCGATTAAGATCAACGATTTCCCCTCTTGGAGGCCGCCAAATCCCGCTCATCGCATACAACTCTGGTCCGCTCGGTCGTCACTCGGCGTGCTTCAACCCGGTTCTCACGCTTGTAGCGGCGAAGCCGGTGGCACTGGCCAACAGGGGATACCCGCCATATCCATACGTCACTGCAAAGGAAGCCACGAAAGCTCTGTATGCATCATTTGTATACGACTCCATGAAGCTGTTTGTCTTCGGCGCCAACGTGGGTTACAGCATGTCGCCAGCCATGCACAACGCCGCACTCGAGGTGTGCGGGATCCCACATCGCTACGAGCCATACTCGAGCAATTCCCTGACCGGAGTCAAACACTTGATACAAGATCCCAACTTTGGCGGTGCCTCCGTGGGCTTGCCGTTCAAAGTCGAGGTCATCACCCTGACGCACTCGCTCAGCCCCCACGCCCGGGCTATCGGAGCCGTCAACACACTGATTCCCGTCCGCCACCTCAGCCAAGATGGCTCAGTACCCACAGGTGCCGCCCTGTTCCGTGGCGTCAATCGAGCTGGCCCTGTCCAAGCTCTGTACGGCGAAAACACGGACTGGATCGGTATACGGGCCTGCATACGGCGCGGCTTATCGCCCGCGAACGCGGTCAGGCCGACAACCTGCGGGCTGATTGTGGGCGCTGGAGGTATGGCTCGGGCTGCGGTCTACGCCATGCTGCAGGTTGGTGTCGAGAACATTGCCATCTACAACCGCACCGCGGCAAATGCGGAAAAGCTCGCCTCTCACTTCAGGCAGCTGCTTGAAAAGAAGGACTTCGCACTGCTGGGCAACGGAAGCGAGACAAACTTCCACATCATCACTTCCCTGGAGGAACCTTGGCTCTCGGAGCTTCGTCTCCCCTCCATCATCATCTCCTGCATCCCCACCCACCCCATCGGGGACATACCGTCGCCCGACTTCAGAGTGCCCGAGTCTTGGCTCGGAAACCCAACCGGCGGCGTCATCATAGAGCTCGGCTACAAGACGCTTGATACGCCGCTGTTGACGCAGGCCAGGAACGGCGCCTCGCGCGGGTGGGTGGCCATGGATGGCCTGGATCTGTTGCCGGAGCAGGGCTTTGCTCAATTCGAGCTGTTTACGGGGCGGAGGGCGCCACGGAGGGTTATGAGGCGGGAGGTGCTCCTGAATTACACGGACCAACAGGGGAGGCCGCATCAGGAGGAGCTGAAGCACCGGCTACAGTCGATCATTGAGCAAGACTCATGACGCACGTATATACCATAAACATCTTTTTCGGCATTTGCCATCCCATTTGCCAGCGTCCACACACCACAGGCACAGTTGAAACAGCCGTTTGGTTCAGTAATATCTATTCATCGAGTCATCTCTAAACTAGGTATACGCCTCCAATGGTCCGAATTTACCCAGTGAAACCGAGTAGGGATCAATCTATAAGCCAGCGCCGAGGTATCCAGAACTCCTCATCTAAACCTGTTCCGTCAAGTCCATTTGCGCCCGCTTAACCCTGTGCCCCAATCCTCATGGCCGATGTCAGCCTCTGCCGGGCACTCTCCTTGCCGCGACTCGCATGCGGCGAGACATTGCCATCGCGCGACGCTGGGTCGTAGTACCGCTCCGTATCATCCATGCCCACCTTCTGGGGGCGGGGCGGCGGCGGCGGGGCGTGTCCCGGAGGCTGCTCCCGCGCACCTGCGTTCGAGTAGTACGCCTGGTCCCAGTCGCGGCCTGCCTCCTGGTGGCTCACGCTGCCGTTGGTCGTGTGGTACGACTCCTGCGGGGGCACAAGCGGCGTCCGCTGCCGCGTCTCCGTGCTTACTGCCGGACGCGGCCGTTCTTCGCGCGTGGGACGACGGATCGAGTCTTGCGAGCGCGTCGGCTGGTGGGCGTTTGTGTAGGCGGTCGACTGGCGGGAGGGCGTACCTCTCGTCGCCTGCTGGTGCGTCTCGTCGTCCGTCGCCACGTCCTCCTCCGTGTCGTCCTCGAAGGAGCGCAGGTCGCTGCGCATGGCGAGGCTGGCGCATATGCTCCTAGCCTCCTCGATGGCGGCCTTCTGGGTCTTGAGCGCGATGCGGCGTTCGCGAGTCTCCTTGTTCTCGGCGGCGATGGACTCGATCGTCGCGTCGGGCATGCGCAGGATCTCGACGGGGTTGTAGAGGCGCAGCATGCCGAGGAGGAGGTGGCGCTCCACAACCTGGGTGATGACGTTGCGGGTAAAGATGCGTGCCGTGAGGTCGTAGTAGATGAGCATCTTCTCGAGAACCTCTTCCGCCTCGGTGTAAGTGCCTCCGTTCTCGGTGGCCTCGGCTCTCCATCGTATCAGGCGCTCCTCGTATTCTGGGTCGTAGGGTTGGATCTCGAGTTCCATATCGTCCGTCAGCCGGCTAAGCTCCTTTTCAGCACTCTCCATGAGCTCCCTCATCTTGACCTCGAGGAAGTGATAGCGCAAAGGATCTCGCATCCGCAGCGGCCAGACGTAGTCAATGACTTCAGCCAAGAACTCGTGGCAGATGACGCCGAGGTTATCCTTGTACTCCTGGGCGAGGACCGGCCAGTTTCGGGAGTAGTCTTGGAAGAGGATGTAGGGGGCACGCGGGTTGGAGTCGAGAGGCAACTCATTACCGCGAATCTGTCGCAGGAGCGGCTCGACCTCGTTCTCGGCAAAGTCCTTTTTGCTCTTATCGCCGACGACACCGGCAGGTGGAAGACTCGGCCCGCCGGCGCCTCCAGTACCGGCGGCAAAGTTGACCCTGCGACCCTGCTGGCGGAACAAGCGCGAGAAGCGCTCGCTCTCTTCGCGGACACGGGCACGCAGCTTCTGCGGCGGGGTGCCCTTGGGACTCGACTGCCTGGCGAAGAAGCGCTCGCCGAAGGGGTTCTTGTAGTTGCCGTTGACGGCTGGGGTGACGAGGTTGTTGGACGCCGTGAACAGCTCGCCCATTTCGAAGCGCATCTCCTCGATAGTGTCCTTGGCCGAACCCATGGCCTTGAGCTGCGTCTCGCACCTCTCGAGCGCCTGCTGGATCTGCCGGCGCAGAGACTTGACGTGCTTGCCGATGTGCCTCTGCAGTTGCGTGCTCAGCTTCTGGCGGAGGGCGGCAACGCCCCACATCTGTGGCGGCAGACCAGCCCACCGTCCACGGGTGAAGAACTCGGCCTCTCGCCGAGCACGCTCCTCAGGCGTCTGCCAGGCCTCGTCCGGGCCGGGGTTTAGCAGGACAAACCAGCCGAGCTTGAAGTTGTTTTCCTTGTCCTTATTCATGACGAGCTCGATGAACTTGTCCTCGAGGCCGATGCGCTCCGTCATGTCGGGCTTGGTCAGGACGCCGATGGTGCGGGAGCCCTTGGGGTCGAACTGGCGGGCCTTTGTCAGGATGGGGGCTTGGACGTAGTCGTTGTTGCCGCCGATGACGGCGAGGATGATGGTGCGGGAGCTCTTCATGTAGCGGTCAGAGAGGGCCTCGATGGTCTGGATGTCGGCCTCGGACTGGTCGCGGTTGGCGACTCGGACCAGGCCGGGGAGGTCGACGAGGGTCAGGAGTGGCATGTCGGGGCCGCTCTTCTCGACGACGAGGATGTCGCGAGCTGCGAAGCGGCCGGGGACATCTCGGGGGGCGATGAGCTCCGTCGCATCCCTCATCATGGTCTCGAACGACATGTCGCCGGTGACGTCTCCGCCATACTGCAGCAGGCGAGCCTGGTCGTTCCAGGGCCGGGTCTTGTCGGGGATGATGGACACCTTGAGGTTCGTCTCCTTTGCCCGCCGCATGCGAATCTCGGTCGCGAACCGAGTACACGCGCCGGCCGCTCGGGGGAACGGGGTTCCGGAGAGAGCCTCGAGGACGGAGCTCTTGCCGGCGGACTGGTCGCCGACGACGACGATCTGGGGCAGCTTGACATTGTCGAGCTGCGCAAACTGCAGCTTGTCGATGAGGTCCAGCAACCCGCGCTGCTCGGTGGCCAGGCCCTGGGTGTCCAGGGCGGACTCGATGGAGGGGGCCATTGCGCTGCCGGCGTCGATGTCAGCGGCGTGTCTGGAGAAGGTAGTGCTGCTGGAGGGAGAGGTGACGAACAGGGAGCCCATACTAAGCACTTCAGGTAACACTGCGGGTATTGAACACGTTGAGGCGGGCAGGCGAGTCACCTGCGGGCGACGTCAGCCGTCTTTTATACGGCGCGATGTTGGGCTGTGATTCGCCATTGGTGGTGGTGCGCGGCCTCGTGGATGCCGCGCAAGTGTCGTTTCGACGACGTCATCGCCACCGGGACGGGACTGCGCCACAGGAACCAGAGAGAAGCAGAAACGCTTGGCCTTGGATGCGTCTATCCACAGTGATCAATCGGTTGGCAGTGGGAGACGATGCATGTTGGGCTTGACTCGCTTGATAAAGGCGTTGGGCGCAGCATGATTGTGGCGCAGCCATGTGTGGCAGTGCTCGGACATGTACTCCGTACCTCAGCGCTATGGAGGGCAAATCCGCCACCTAAACTGTTGAGCACGCATTCATGTTTCAATGGCAGAACGGCTGATGGCCGTTCTGTAGAAAATACTGATGGTTTCTGCTGCTTAGGATGCCGAATGCTGGCCGCTTTTTACACCCTGTCAGTCACCAGCCACACTTGACACTTGTGCAATTGCACAAGCGGCAACAGTCGCTCACAAGCAGTTCACATGGATGCCTAAACATACAAGCCACCATCAATAGTGTTGAGTGGCCATATGAGCTGAAACCCAGTCACGACCTTGAAGTCAGCCGCCGGGGCGAACGTACGTGGTTGACGCGTAATGATTGGCGACGATGCGAGAGGCGGCCGGATTGACGGTGGCGCACTGGCGGTGTAAGTGGTCACGTGCAAGCCCAAGCAGGTGGTTGCAGGGAGTTCAGCTGGACTGCGCTGGAGACTAGGGAACATACGATACGAATTGGCAGTACCTCTGTTTGCCGTTCATTTTCAGCCGCAGAACAAACATTCAAAGCTTTCTTTGGGGAGCCTCGGCAACATTAGGGGGATGCCGCACCGCTGGCCCCGACCCCTGCCCTGAAGTGGAGCTCGGATGCAAGTATTAAAAGATAACACAACAGCGATGGCTTGATCGAGCCAACGTCAGACGTGATAAGCTTTAAAGCGAAGAATATGATGCTCAAGCGGGCCTGTCGACATTGCGTCAGTTGCTCAGAGGCTCGATGTAAGTGAATTGTGGAGCCTCAGGCGACCTGCTGATACAGGAGCCCGAGGCATGGACGGGGTTTATAGTCCGTACATCATCGTCAGACCTTGCCCTGAATCCATCCTGTATCCTCTACTCCATCGTTGGTACTCCAGACCATGGACGACAACCTGGACGACGAGGTCTTTGGTCCTCTCGCTACCATCCCAGACGAATCTATTGTTCGCTTAGCTTTGAGCATTGGCAAACGAGTCCTTCAAGTGCCGAGTTCCAGTGGCAAGCTCATGGCTCGAATCCGCGGATCATACAATATCGTCCATATCGTTCAACTGGATGGTATCAGGCTCGTCATCCGTGTCCCCGCCACGGGCTGGGGTTCTGGCATGACGGCGACAGCGGCGCGCGCTCTGGAATCCCAAGCTGCCACGATGCGCCTCATCCGAAGGACAACCACGATCCCGGTGCCAGAGATATACAGCCTGGATACGGCCTGCGACAACGAAATCGCAGCCCCATACATAGCTATGAGCTTTGTGGGAGGAAGAGCGGTGTCCAAAGCCTTTTTTGACGACGCCGGCGCCATGCCGCGAGAGAACTTGCGCCTTGCCATCCTGACAAGCCTCTCACAAACCATGGCCCAGTTTTCCAGTCTATCTTTCGACAAGATGGGGTCCCCCGTGGAAGACGAAGCTGGCTCAGCGTCAGTTGGCCCTTTATATGATTGGCATGAGAACGCCGACGGCAGCCACCAAGTTACGCACTCTGGCCCGTTTGACCATGTTCCCGCCTACCTCCAGAGCCACTATGACACGGGTCTGAGTGCAGAGGAAAGTGTGTGGACCAAGGCAGAGTTCAAGGTAATGTATGTTGCCATGCATTGTTTATTACATCAGGATTCTCGACATGCTTTCGTGCTGTGCCCTCCCGATTTCAACTCTCAAAATGTCATGGTGGACGAACAAGGTAATGTCACCGGACTCATCGACTGGGATCTCGCCCAAACGATGCCACGATGCGTGGGATACGCCCGATACCCCGGATGGATCACGCGCGACTGGGACCCTCTGATGTACGGTTGGCCAAAAATGCTAGACTCCGAGGACGCCCCGGAGGCGCTGGAGCGGTACCGTGCATACTACAACAAGGAGCTTGGCAAGGCGCTCAGCTGGCAGGGTGATTGGGAGCTCACAAAGAACTCGCACGTTGCAGGGGCAGTGTGGACTGCCTCGCTGAACCGGAGGAACCGGACGGAGATATGTCGCAAGCTGGTCCAGGTTGCTGCAGGTAGCGATATTGATGCCCTGGATTTGCTGTACAATATTGGGACTGGGGACTATGGCAAGGATGACTGGGCCAGCCTGGAAGCCAAACTGAGGCGGCTTTCAGGTATTGGTAGCGAAGACCGTTGACAGTCTTCTCGCGGCCGTGCGACACGACCACATAGGCATGAGGAGACGCAACGCTCGGAATATGATAGCTCTTAGTGCTGGTCGATTGATAAACAGTGATTGATAAAACGGCATACTCCGAAATGTACGAGCAATTAACGGCGCGGCCCGAAGGTTACACAGTTGCTAAGGTAGTATCGTATTTATGTCATACTGACGTGGTGAAAATGTGCCACTGTCCGAACTGTCCGAACTCAATCCCGATTTATCTCCCGGGCCTCTTCATCCCCTCTTTCATGATTCCATCCATCTTCTTATAAATAATCATTTCCTGTACAATTTAAAGCCAATTGAACAGTATAAAGATGTCTGAACAGCAACGCCTTGCTTCCATTGATGTGAGCATTCGCCCGATTGCCCCGCGCGTCGAGAAACTCCAACCAAGCCATCGGACTGTTGCTAAACCATTCATGTACAGTCCGCCATGGAGAGCCGCCTGCCCTCATTCAGCACTCTGCTCTTCGAAGCCAAGACCAAGAAACAGCTCACCTTTGCCGACATCGCTACGGCGATTGGGCGCAGCGAGGTCGCCTGCGCAGCGCTCTTCTACGGCCAGACAACGGCCTCTGCCGAAGATGTCGAGAAGCTCAGCACCGTGCTCGGCGTGCCGCACGAGGCTCTGGCGGCGCAGATGATGGGATTCCCGAACCGCGGTGGCTCGGTCGTGATGCCTCCTACCGAGCCGCTCATCTACCGTCTGTACGAGATCATCCAGAACTACGGCTACGCGTACAAGGCCGTCCTGAACGAGAAGTTTGGCGACGGCATCATGAGCGGCGTTTGCTTCAAGACCGATGTTGGGAAGGAAGTTGATGAGACTGGCGCAACCTGGGCCGTCATCACGTTGAAGGGAAAATGGTAAGTGTAGCCCCGTCACATTTTGATGTTATCTCAGGCTTACATGTAGAATAAGGCTCCCATTTGGACGGTTTTGAAGGGAGCATGTTGGGTAGTGTTTGGGCTGGAACATATTTGGGTTCCTGCTTCACAAGGCTGACTGGGGTGAGAATCCAATTCGTGATGGAGCGGTCTAAATTCCTGGATAATCCAGGACGAGAAACGAACCACCGTAGCCTCTCATTTACAAAGCAATACATGCTATTCCTGAATGACACCGTTCTGACCGCCGAATCGCGCCGGACGTGCCGCTTCTGGCGGCCACAACAGTGAGGCGGAACAGCTGCAGTGTACCGCGGCGAGGCGTTTCAGCTGCTGCGGCTTACATTTCCAGCTCGGGGAAAGCTGGAAATGTATAAATATCTGTATCTCGCTCCATTGTATCTTACTAGGCAATGCATTATCTGGGCTTGGGATTCGCCACACTGTCAGCCACAATGCATCTTCCCTCGCTGTTCCCGATCCTCATTGCCCCCACTGCGGCCGCCCAAGTGGTATGTGTCCTATCACATTTTGCATGACGAATTTTCTGACTTCATCAACCTCGTAGGCTACAGTCTTCAGTCAACCGAAATTCGGAGGCCAGAGCAAGAATATTGCTGCTTATGGGTGCACTAGTACTGGCTCTATGTCCGTCTTTGATACCATCACTTGGCAGCTCCCCGAATGCTTGACTAACCAATAAAACAGCGGATTCGAGATCCAGAGCATCAGGCTAAACAAACATACCTTTGTATATCTATACTGGTGAGAAGCGACCTTCATTGTCTAGGCGTCGCGCTGTCTAAATAAGTCATAGGAAAGCTAATTGCGAGGGCTCTCGCATATATCTCTCGCGTGACGACGCTGATCTGCGAAAGGATCTCGCTCCTCAGTCTATTTTTGCTGTGTATAGTCCTTAATGGCATGTTAAGCCAGATGAAGGAGGAGGCCTTGTTGTGCGGAAGCACGGAGCAATACACTGTGTTAGGTGGTCGACATTCGTCCCTGCATGTAGCTCGCTTAGCCACTCCTCTCAGCCAAATATGCCGCCCATTCTAAAGAATATCAGCTTTATCGCTGAACTGAGGCAACACATCGGTGTCATTGGGCGCACCGGAGCTGGCAAGTCAGGATGCTTCGACTGACACCTTGGTTCCGTAGTCGAGGGACCAGCTTCAATCATTTGTGACCCCTGGCCCGATGTCTTGGAGCGTGTCTCGCGATGGTGGTGGCTATTTGTACGGTGCTTTGTCTTGCTGCGAAACGGGCCCTTCTCCGTCCAGAAAGTCGACGCTGAGGACACTGCTGATGTGCGACCGAAGCATATTCAAATCCAGGTCTGTCGATGCCGAACCTCCAGTTGAGTCTACCGCGCAACTGGCGTTGGCCCATAACTTCCTATCCACAATGAAGAATGGATCGTGTTGGGACAGCTGTGTAATTCTCTGTGCCAACGCAAGCCGTTCCTCCCCGACAGAATTGAAGTACTGAGTCTCGTGTTCCTTGACTTCGCTGTCGAGTTCGTCGTCCGCTTTCAGAGCTTCTTAGGGGTGATATATGAAGGCGAATTTTTTGAAGATTTTGAATGAAGGATGAATCAAATGAATTGAATTTTTTGGATCTTGATTCAAAGTCTTCAAGCTCCAAT
>JALHCC010001069.1:0-10518 GCA_024340765.1 Tolypocladium cylindrosporum | reverse complement strand
CCCCCCCCCCTCGTTCATATCTAGTTACTGACCTGCATGGCCGTAGCTGGGAAATGTCCACCGTCGGGCACCCGCTCTCCGACGTCTGCAACCTCCTGATGCAGTTCTACACGGCCAAGGCCCCCGGCGCGGGCCCCAGCTCGGCGGCGGCGTTCCTGCCCGGGCGGACCCCCGGCCTGCCGACCGAGGAGCAGGCCCTGTCGTGGTACACGGCCATCTCGGGCTACGACCCGCGGCCGGAGCTGACGTGGGGCATGGCCTTCAACATCTTCAAGCTGGCGGCCGTGTGCCAGGGCATCGCGGCGCGGTACGCGGTGCGGCAGGCGAGCAGCGAAAAGGCCAAGCAGCACGCCGTGACGCGCATCCCGCTGGCGCAGTTTGCGTGGAAGCTGGCGCAGGAGGCGAGCAGGGAGGGTCCGCGGCTGTAGACGCCGGGCGGGTGCCGTTTTGACCGACGCTTCTTGGTAGATGTGTACGAGGGGGATGGCGTGTTCAAGGGAGGCCGGCGTGTGTGAGGTCGCACCAGGAACCTGCCCTGCTTGAATGTTTGCGTCCAGAGTGGACGCTTGCGTGGTAGGGGCATCCGTCTAGAAGCCCGGAGCGGCAAGCCGGTACCCAATATGTGACAAAAGACAGAGGGCTGCTTTGTTTGAATAAACACCAGGGAGAAACTATAAACCTCATGCTTGGATCTTGCATCCGCCCAGTTTAGCGGCCGCCGCGCAGTGACGTGGGGGATCGCAGCGCCAGCCCAATCAGGGCGCCTCCCGTGTTCCCCAAAAACCTGAAACCCCTGCTCATGACGCCAACCCTTGGCCGCCCATCACAACTCACCTCAGCTTTCCATCTCGCATCTGCATCCGCCTCACACCTATGCAGCAGCGCCACCCGAAAGTCGATGGTACCAGTAAGGACTACCCTACTCATATTTTATTTGGTATTCCCCTTACCCCCTCTCAACACTTGAAAACACGCCCCTCTTGAGATACTTGATCCTCCCGCGTCTCGAGAGCGCCGCGGACGCGTCCATGGCGGACGGCAGGCGGCGCATCACCCTGCCGCCACCTCCTGAAGAGCGGCGCCCGCTGCTGAGCAGGCTGTACACGGACCATGGCGACGACGGGGACAACGTGTACAGCTGCATGACGAACCCGCACAGCCACCTGCCCGTGTACACCACCATCCACCGCATCCGACGCGACATCACCAGCGTCGTCGAGGACTACCTGAGCCTCGAGCAGCTGAGGGATGTGCGCATCAACATCACCGTCGTGAGGCCGCTGGTGGATAAGTTCTTCGAGCTCGACGACATCTCAGTTGGTCGGTCAGGTGCTCGTTCTTGGTGTCCGTCTCGAGGCTAACACGCCCTGCTTCAGTCTACTGCCTGCTGGTGAACCGCGCCCAGTTCCTGGTCGAGGAGTCCCGCTCAAGCAATCGCCAAAACGTCAACTGGTCGCGCGCCACGCTGTGCGAGCTCATCGCGACGCGCATCCTGCGGCGCTTCGGCGAGGACCACGAGGGCACCGACGGGCTCTTGCTCCTGGCGCATATCCTCGTCGCGGGCTTTGAGCCCTTCCAGAACGCGCCGCCGCACATCCGCGAGGAGGCCGAGGCCAAGACGTCGTGGACGCACCACCGCACCCTGCCGTCGCTCGAGGTGGCCATCCTGACGGAGAGCAAGCACTTCCTCAGCTCGACTACGTGTCAGCGGGTCGTGTCCGCCATCTACGAGGGCCGCATCATATACACCCCGTCGACGTTTTGGGACATCATCCCTGACCACTACAAGCTGAAACCGATTTCGCTCTACGACCCCCGCGAGTCGCCGCTGCTGAACCAGTATCGCCTGATTGTGCCCCGGACGCGCACTATCCTCGAGGCGATTCAGTTCGCCATCCTCCTCGCCCTGTACATCGGGGTCATGCTGACGAAGGAGAAGGACAAGCTCACTGTTCTGGAGGCGTCGTTTGCAATTTACGCTTTTGGGTGGGGATTGGATCAGTTTGCGACCATCTTGGCTCATGGCTGGTGAGTTCCCCCGTCCCGTATTTGTCGCGGCCGCGTTTGCTGACAAGGGGTCAAGGGGTGTCTACACGCAAAACCTGTGGTCTTTCCTCGACGTCGCATTCATCTGTATCTATTCCGTGTATTTGATGCTGCGGGTGCATGGATTCCGTACCGGTGCTCCCGGCCCTGCTCAGCAGGCCTTTGACGTCCTGGCGCTCGCCGCTCCCGTCTTGGTGCCTCGTCTGGCGTTCAACCTCTTATCCGACAACCTGGTCTTCCTCGCGTTGCGATCCATGATGGCAGACTTTATGCTTCTGACGGCTCTGTCTGGGTGGTGCTTCTTCGGATTCTTGCTGTCTCTGCTCTGGCTGGGAGAAGGAGCGCACCCCCTGTTGTAAGTCTGAGAGGGTCCCTTATTCGGAGCCCCAGGCTGACTGGTTAGGACAATATCGAAGTGGATGATTTACATCTGGTTTGGACTGGATGGCACCGGCATTCAGCGTTCGGTGAGTGCCCTTGAAGGAGGCTCACGAGCTGCCGGCTAACCCAGCGTCGCAGACTGAATTCCACTGGCTACTGGGACCGAGCCTCATGGTCGCCTTTGCTTTCCTGGGCAACACCCTCTTCCTCACCATACTCGTTTCGATGCTCTCCAATACGTTTAGCAACATTTCATCCAACGCGACGGCCGAGATCCAGTTCAGGCGGGCTGTTCTGACGCTCGAGGGTGTCAAGGCCGATGCCGTGTTCGCCTACCAACCACCTTTCAACCTCCTTGCCGTCTTCCTCCTTTTGCCGCTCAAGTTTGTAGTCAGTCCGCGGTGGTTCCATAAGATCCACGTTGCCACCGTGCGGCTGGTCAATCTCCCGCTGCTCCTCCTCATCGCCGTGGCCGAGCGCCGCCTGCTCTGGCCGGTCAGCACCATGAGCCACTCCTACCCCCGGGCCCGGAAGTGGTTCTGGCGCAAGTGGCAGATCTCGGCTCATCGGTACCTGCGCGCTGTCTTTCAGGTTGCGCCGCCGGACGATGCGCATGACGACATTGCTGTCGACGACGACATGACACACCACCTCATCCGGCGGCAGTTTACTAGGCAGACGACTGCCGAGCCGGGGCCGAGGAAGCCGGGGCCGAGGAAGCCGTCGCGGAGGGACTCCATGTTCCCGGGCCTCGCGACCAAGCTGCGCAGTTCGTTCACCGAGAACCCCGAGGATCTGGAGGGCATGGCGGCCCAGATGGCGGCCATGGAGAAGTCGATGCGGCGCATGGAGGCTATGCTGCTGAAGTGTCTGCCAGGTGATGCTGATGACGTGGCGGTGGTGGATGATGCGACGTCGGATGAGATGGGAGAGAGCAGCACGTTGAAAGAGGGAGATGGGTTTACCACGGAGTCATCTTTCCGGGGCTAGGGGGCATAGACGTGCAAATCATAGCGTGGCGTTTGGATCCAGGGGTGTTTGCTGTCCTGCAGATTGGAAAACGGTGCATTTCGAACAATTTGTTCCTGATTATCGGGGACCGGATACATGAGAAGGGTGCACATGGCGCTGGTGGCTGCTTGTTGCATTCACTTTTGGAAAACTCTTGAGTAGGCTGCGAGGTTTGGGCTGTGAATTGACACATCTTCAACCCCGAATCACTGCTCCCAAGTCTCGGTCAACGTGCAAACACCTACCTGCGACCGCTTCCACGCAACGCCCAGAGATACCAACCTCCCACAAGACAACTCTCCAAGCAAGGCCACATCAAGCCCAGACATGTGCGTGGTCACGTACTTCCAGCACAAGGACTGCAAGCACATCTGGGCCGTGGTGACGGAGCCCTGCGGCCCCTGGATGGGCTTCTCGACGTGCCGCGGCATCGGCGACGGCACGACCAAGCAGACGCCCGCGTTCTACCGGACCAAGACGCGGCCGTGCCCGCGGTGCGCCGAGGAGGCCGTCGCGGGCCGCATGTACGACCGCAACGCGGTGCGCGTGGTGGACAGGATGGGCCGGGGGGTCAAGTTCGGCGCGGGCCCGGACGAGGACGACTGGGGGGTGGACGTGAGGTTCGCAGCTAGGGGGGCCGCCTGTGGGTGCGTGGTGCTGTGATGGGGAGAAGAAAACCTGGTGAGGAATACGGGCGGGGTGGTGGTGAGGCTCTTTGTCCACAGAATGCCCCTCCAACGACACACCAACGTCGTGAGCAACGCCACAGGCAGTGATTCAAACCGATTCATCAAGCTTCATCTTGTAATTCCTCGACTTCTCGAGGTGGTGGACATGGCACTTTGTGTTTACAATGGAGACATCACGTGCCCCTCTTGGTGGTTCTCCCATCTCTCCTAGGCCGTAAAATTCACTGAAGCTCTCACCATCTCTCCCCAAGACCACCATGCTGCCCACGCCAGACACCTCGCACGTCCCCTACGAGCGCGTCTACGAGCCCGCGGAGGACTCCTTCCTGCTCCTCGACACCCTCTCCTCCGCCACCGAGGGCCACTTCCTGCGCCGCGAGTTCGCGCACGCCGCGCCGCTCGTCGTCGAGCTCGGCACGGGCTCCGGCGTCGTCCTCGCCTTTGTGCACGCCCATGCGCAGACCATCTTCGGCACCCGGCGCGTCCTCGCCGCCGGCGTGGACATGAACGCCCACGCGTGCCGCGCGACGGTCGGGACGGTGGCCAAGGCGCAGGCGGACCACGGCGCCACGCACGGCGTGTACCTGGGGTCCTGCATGGGGGATCTCGCGGCGCCATGGAGGGACGGCAGCATCGACGTGCTCATCTTCAACCCCCCCTACGTGCCCACGCCGGATATGCCCGCCCGGCCGGACGGCTTTTCTGACTATCCGTCGCCGGCGCAGAAGCCGTCCTTTGACGACGACTCGTACCTGCTCTCGCTGTCCTACGCGGGAGGCATGGACGGCATGGAGACGACGGACCGCCTCGTCGAGTCTCTCCCGCGGATTCTCTCCCCGCGCGGCTGCGCGTACATCCTCCTCTGCGCGCAGAACAAGCCGGAAGACGTCAAGAGGCGGATACAGGGCTTTGGTCCCGAGTGGAGGGCCCTGACGGTTGGGTCCAGCGGCAAGACAGCCGGGTGGGAGAAACTGCAGGTCCTGCGGATATGGCGAGACGTCACAGCCTGACGTGCAAGATCAGACGAGGTGGATGTGGGCATGAGGAGTTTTGTATTCAGAAGCCAGTTTCATACCCGAGCGATTCCGCTCCCCTGTGCCCCAAATGGTGTACAGCAAAGTTTTGTGACCAAACGTCCCAAACGCCGAAATCCATCGCCTTGCGATATCGTCGTGATAGTGACCCTTCCATCTCTATGTCGAGCCCTCCCCCTGTTCCTCCTTCCCAGGCTATTCTAGCCTCGCCCGCGGCCACGACCAAAGCCGCGACCCCGCCCTCTGCCGCCTCCTCGGCCACGGCCGCCACGGCCGCCCCGGTCGGCAGCCTCTTTGCGTGCCTTGTTCTTGGGCTTGGGCGCGTCGTCGACTAACAGCGTGTCGAGCGGGAGGGAGTCGGGCAGGATGAAGTATCGGATCGTAGAGCCGCGAATGTTCATGGTGTCCAAGGAGACTGGGTTCTGTCCCTTGGCGGTCATCTTGACCGTGCGCAGGGCGGTGTTCATCTGAGGAGAGACGGAGGCGATGGTGCCGTGGACGATGGTGCCTGCGGGGGCGTCAGTTGTCGACGTTCTTGCGCTGTTCTTTACCCTTTGTCGTTTTTCGACAGGATAGCAGGAGCAAGGCCAGGCCAGGGCGGCGTACCATTCTTCAGCTCAATCGTCACCGTCTCGTTGGCGCACTTCATCAAGAATCTGATCGCGCGACGTTAGCTTTCCAGCTCGTGCTTCGGAGGAACAGCTCCGCGCAATCCAGGGCGCGGTTCCCAGGCGGGACAAGGAAGACTCACCTGACGAGCTTCATCTTGGCGGTGGCAGCGTGCGAGGGAGTTGACGGTCAGGTGTGGTTGGTTGCAGCGCGATGATCGGTTGCTGGCAGGGGCAGCTGCAGCCTCGAGCAGCCTCACGAAAAATACAGGTCGGAGTTGAAGGTCACGTGGCGCGTGGCTGTTGCTGACTACGCGTCCTTCATATGGCGGGGTAAGAAATAGAACAACATCAATCAGTCGTCCGCTGTTGTTGACTTCGTCGCAAACCAGGCTCTGCTGCTGTCCCGGATTTTTCAAACATTCCATAAATGGTAGGCGACGAATTGCCCTATCTCGTGCCGGCATTTCCACCCCCGGGATATGCTCATCTTGTCCTGGGCGAGCTTCCAGCCGAACGAGCTGTCTGATATCGAAGGTGCCACTGGTGGCATATTTCTGTCGAGCCCCGGCCGCCTGGTTCCCTGGCGTCAGCTTCAAGAGGCAGCTAATCGATAAGGGTACCACTATAATATCTGACGCGGGACGGCGCGGTCACTGGCCCCTCGCAGCCTTCGTCTCCTCGACGTCGACCAGTTGTCCAGGCCGTGGACTCTCCCCGAAGCCATCGCGCCTCCGGATGCGCATTCCCTAGGCCACCGAGGCGTCGATCCCTTATTCCATCCGGACCACACGTCACCTGGTCTGCCGCATACCGAGCCTCCTACCCGGCCTGATCCACCTCCATCAAGCTGCCCCGACCGACGGCCCGCGAAGCCCATCGTCACAACCTCGACCGAGGTCGGCGAAGGTTCACGAATTGGATAGCGCCAGTACGCCATGATCTCCGGGCGAGGGGGTGCGGGTGCCCGCGGTGGCCGCATCCGCCCGCCCCGTCGCTTCGTGCGAGTAAGTTCAGAATCCTTTCCCTGCCTGGGCCAGTGTTCTGTCCGCACCCCAAACTGCCGCGGCTCTGTGGCTCTGCGGCTCTTCTCTATCTCCAGTCGCCGCGGAGAGGCCGTTATGCATTTCACGTCTTCCTCGTCGTTTCCAGGTCGTACCATGTGCCAATGCCTGCTCGAAATGCCATTCAACATAAAAGACATCCAACTAACTTATACCTTTTTCCAGTCAAATGGCGAAGGCGCCGACTTCGAAGATTGCTGGCATATGCTGGAAGAAGCCCTCCGCGACATTCACAATAAGAGCTGCGGTCGACTGTCGTTCGAGGAGCTCTACAGAGCGGCCTACAAAATCGTTCTGAAGAAGAAAGGCGAGGTGCTCTACGACAGGGTCAAGCGGTTCGAGGAGCAATGGTTCGCCCAGCACGTCATCCCCAAGATCGAGGTCTTGGTGACCAAGAGCCTGATCAGCATCGGCATGGGCCAATCATCGAGCTCCGCCAACGAGAGACGACAGACCGGAGAGAAGTTCCTGAAGGGGGTCAAAGATACTTGGGAAGATCACAACATGTCCATGAACATGACGGCCGACATCCTCATGTACCTCGACCGAGGCTACACGCAGCAGGAGCCCAGCCGGGTACCGATCTTTGCCACAACCATAGCCCTCTTTCGCGACCACATATTGCGCTCTTGTCTTAACGAAAACACAAGCCAACTGATCATAGATATCGTCATCTCGGTGATGCTGGATCAAATCAATATGGAGCGAGAGGGCGACATCATCGACAGAAACCTCATTCGGAGCTGCAGTCGGATGCTTAGCTGCCTATACGAGACGGAAGACGAGAACGAGAGCAAAACCCTCTACCTGACAGTCTTCCAAAACCGGTTCCTGGCCAAAAGCAGCGAGTACTACGAGCAGGAATGCCAGCGGCTCTTGCGAGACGCAGACGCCAGCACCTGGCTGAGACACACGCAGCAGCGGCTGAACGAGGAGGTCGATCGTTGCGGGACGACTATCGAGCTGGAGACCCTGCCCAAAATCTTGAAAGTCATAGATAGAACGCTCATCAGCGATCATCTGCAAGACTTCCTTACCCTGGAGGGAAGTGGTCTCAGGTGGATGATCGACAACGACAAGCTCGAGGACTTGGGCATTCTCTACAAGCTCATCGCGAGGGTGGACGAGGACAAAGTTGCTCTTCGGGAAATATTACAAAGGCGTGTCGTCGAGCTTGGGCTCGAGATTGAAAATGCCTTAAAGAACACCAATTTCTCGGCAGCCCAGGGTGATGGGGAGGAAGGGCCCGACGGAGAAAAGGCGAAGTCGTTGAATCCAGCGGCGCAACAAACCGCAGCGGCGATCAAGTGGGTGGACGATGTCTTGAATCTAAAGGACAAATTCGACAACATGTTGAACCAGTGCTTCCAAGACAACTTGGTCGTCCAGAGCGCGCTGACCAAGAGCTTCAGCGACTTCATTAACTTGTTCAGTCGGAGTTCCGAGTACGTGTCGCTGTTCATCGACGACAACCTGAAGAGAGGCATCAGGGGCAAGACGGAGGCCGAGGTCGACGTTGTGCTGGAAAAGGCCATTATTCTCATACGGTACCTACAGGACCGGGATCTGTTCCAGACGTACTACCAGCGGCATCTTGCCCGACGGCTGCTCCACGGCAAATCCGAGAGCCACGACGTGGAGAAGCAAATCATTTCACGCATGAAGCAGGAGCTCGGGCAGCAGTTCACGAGCAAGTTTGAGGGCATGTTTCGGGATCTCGTCTCGTCGTTGGAGCTCACGTCGACATACCGCGGCCACATCAACGCCGTTGGAGACGGCAGCAAGACGATCGACCTCAACGTCAGCGTCCTCACCACCAACTACTGGCCTCAGGAAGTCATGGGTCGCCCGGCCTCGGTTGGCGAGTCCCGCGTGGCTTGCAACTACCCGCACGACGTGAAGCGACTGCAAGCTAGCTTCGAGCAGTTCTACCTGATCAACCGCAACGGACGCAAGCTCACGTGGGTGGGCTCGACGGGGAGTGCAGACATCCGGTGCACGTTTCCCGCCATTGCTGGGAAATCGGGTGCACTGGCTCGGGAGCGCCGATACGAGCTCAATGTGCCCACATTTGCCATGGTCGTGCTTATGCTCTTCAACGACCTCGAG
This sequence comes from Tolypocladium cylindrosporum, assembly GCA_024340765.1. Lineage (NCBI taxonomy): Eukaryota > Fungi > Ascomycota > Sordariomycetes > Hypocreales > Ophiocordycipitaceae > Tolypocladium > Tolypocladium cylindrosporum. The sequence continues at coordinate 1,576 of JALHCC010001069.1, read as the reverse complement.
GACAGCGAGAGCCTGTCCTTTGAAGAGATCCAAGCCAAGACGGGCATCTCGACGCAAGATCTGATGAGGACGCTCACAGCCATTGCCGTGGCGCCAAAGTCACGGGTGCTCTCGAAGGAACCTCTCATAAAGTCGGTCAAGGCCGGCGACAAGTTTTCCTTCAACGCCTCCTTCCAGAGCAAGGCGGTACGGATCAAGGCGCCGATCATCAATGCGGTCTCCAAGGTGGAAGGGACCCAGGAGAGGAAGACGACGGAGGAGAAGAACAACCAGACAAGAGCTCACATTATTGACGCGGCGGTTGTGAGGATCATGAAGTATGTGCCCCTGAGATGGAGCGTGGTGCAAGACATTTGCTAACTGTAGCAGGTCCCGCAAGGAACTCAGCCATCCGCAGCTCGTCAGTGAAGTTTTGGGGCAGCTCTCGGGTCGCTTCAAGCCTGAGGTGTCGCTCATCAAGAAGCGCATCGAGGACCTGATTGTTCGAGAGTATCTCGAGCGACCAGACGAGGAAGACGCGCCATCGATGTACCGCTATGTGGCCTGATGGGTTGCAAGGGATGCGACCCCACGAATCATGAAACGAGATGTATTTGCATGTGGCACGGCGTCGGGACTTTTGGGGCGGCTTACACTTGGTATGCATCGGCATGGCAGACGTGTTCTGATGGATAGCTTTGGATGGCACGGCGGGGCATACGATATACTCGAGCAACTGCTTAGATGCTGTAGAGGGAATACGCTCAAGCCACCACGTCAATGTCCGTGGAAACATCCTACTATAACCAGCAGAGACCACCATGACCGGTAGTAAAGTCGCCGTCAGATTGTGTAAGATGGTAAAATATGTTGGTTAAAGTTATTTTACTTTCAAGTCAACTGTAATACATACTCGTATATCTGCGCCGAGCGTTGAGATGGGACCGAGCCATGCCGGATTCGCACAGGCGCGCCGAAGCTCCGAACGGCAGGCGGCTCCGAAGGTCGGCAGGCGGCTCCGAAGGTCGGCAGCCGAGATGGACCCATTGCAACTCGCAAGCGACGACTGAGAGGCGCCGCAATTCGCATTACCCCATCGCGCATCCGCTCTCGCAGGAGTCTGGCGAACAAGTACGAGCAGGGAGGCTTCACCGTCCAGACCAGCAGCAGCATCAATTCACGCAGTCACCATGTTCGCGCTCAGGCGGTCCATGGCCACGGTGGCGGCGCAGACGTCGGCGCTCAAGCAGGCGGGCAAGGTGGTGTGCATCGGGCGCAACTACGCGTGAGTCTCGGACGGCACAGCTGTCTCTCTCTCTCTCTCTCTTAGGCGGCCAGGCCTCGTGCGCAACACGCTGACGGCGGGCCAGGGACCACATCGCGGAGCTGCAGAACATGAAGCCCAAGCAGCCCTTCTTCTTCCTCAAGCCCACGTCGTCGATCCTCCTGCCCGGCGAGGGCCCGTGCCTGCGGCCCAAGGGCGTGGACATGCACTTCGAGGTCGAGCTGGCGCTGGTGATTGGCAAGATGGTGCGGGACCTCCAGGCGGACGACCAGCAGGGCGCCATGGAGGCCATCAAGGGTGCGTCCCCCCCCC
>JALHCC010001067.1:0-23321 GCA_024340765.1 Tolypocladium cylindrosporum | reverse complement strand
AGACAGTCAGCAGGGAATTCCCTGGTTCTTATTTTTGGCTCCATATTGCGTCAGATGCGTTGGATAACGCGTGTTGGTCACGGTCAATATAGTATCAATGGCATGGGGTTGGCGTCTCATTGGGCGGGCCGAAGGTTCTTCCGGCTTGGAGGCACGGGGGGCCGTGCCCCTTAAAGGCACGGGGGTCCGTGCCTGTATTGGCTCCCGGCGAGGCCTTTCGTCGCATCTCGACCGGAGCCGCCGTTCGGCAGAGCAGTTCAATTCCCGCAGCCCGGCAGAAACTTTGGAAGTTACTAGGGAAATTGCTCTACGGATATATCTCAAATATATTCACGTCTTCCTCACGTGTCGTTGGCACAGTTTCGCGGAGTGACCTCGGGCAATGCCACCCCCAGATGGGCACTTGGCCGGTTTTGATGCGCGCTCCGCGAACTAACACGACCTCTCGACCCGAGTTCTACACAAGTAGTTCAGTGGTAGGAGTGCTTTCAGTGTACATTTTGATCTCGTTGCAGTATATTCATTGGTATCACGAATAGTCTCGGCAGGTGCTTGCGTGGCTCAACTAGTATGGAGAGGGCTCAGGGTACTCCGTAGAAATTCATCTATAAAGAGTCTATGTGTTGTTACAATTCTCATCAACATCATATACACCTCATGCCACTTCTTTCAGAACCAAGACCCATCTCATCCTCATCTATACACGCAGAGCGGCTCCGATGGCGGCATGGCCTTTGCGTGCTCCAACAACTCCCGCTGGGCCGTCAACGACAACCTTGCATACGGATTCGCCGCGACGGCCATACTGGTCCTGCGCCTGCTAAGCGTCCGTCCCGTACCCCGTCTCCGTCCCTCGAGAGTATCATCCCGCTCCTCCGCGGCAGCCTTCCGGCTTCGTCGCGGGCAAGACCGTGGTCGTGCAGTCCACCGACACAGACGGCGACGTGGGCATATTCGACGACTGCCCGCCCGAGCTCGGCGGCATCCCCGGCGTCTCCTCGCGGGGCCAGTGCGGCCAGATGCCTGTGAAGCTGCAGACCGGGTGCTTCTGGCGGTTCGGCCGGTTCCCGGGGGGGGATAACCCGGGCTTTGACTCTCAAGGTCAGGGGCCGGGCGCAGCTGACAGCCATTACTGGCTGCGTGAAGGGGAATGTGGGTTTTCCGGCGGCGCCGGGTGATGTGTGAACCGCGCCGTGTCTTGAAGGATGTGCGGCACTCTTCGTTGAAGCTATCAGGGTGTTGTCGTGCATGTTCGATCATCGCTCGTTCGTCGTAAAATTAGTCGTACAGTTGAATAGTTGCCAGTTAGAACTGGCAGATCCCGCCAACATCGTCCTCCATGGTCCACGACCCAGCCAGGCCCGCAATGTCCACATTCTCCTTTCCCACGGCAGCCGCCTGCTCCGGCTTCACGAAGAGGTCCGCGCGGTGGTCGGTAGCCATGGTCCGCTTCATGAACCGCCTGGTCCACTCCTCGACGGCGCCCTCGCCCGTCTCGTCGCGCGCCTGCTTGAGGAACGGAATCAGCGCCGTGCCGCCGGTGCCCCGTTGCCCACGGTCTTGAGCCTTCTTGGACGCCGTCGCGAGGTTGACGCGCTTCCTGGCCACCGTGTCGCGGCTGCGCGAGCGGCTGCGGGCGCGCGCCTCGCGCGAGGGGTTGATGATGTACCGCGCGACGATGGCGATGTGCTTGTCGCGAAAGGCGCTCAGCATGGCCAGGCACGCGTCGTAGGCCAAGCACAGATCGCGGTCCGCCGGGTGCGCCTCGACGTACTCGCGGATGTTGGCCACGCGTGACACGTCGTCGAGGAAGCGCGCGTGCGGGCCGGGCATGTACTTGCGCATCTCCTGGATGAAGTTGTTTTTCCTCTTCGCCTGCGCAACGGCGGCGGGCCGGCCCTCGCGCTCCGGCTCGGAGGCGGCGTCGGCCCTCTCGCCCGTAGGCCGGTGGTGGATGCCGAGTGCGATGTCGAAGAACTGGATCAGGCTGCTCTGCGCGTTGCTGCCGCCGCTGTACTGGCGGGGCGTCTCGGTGCCAGAGCCGTCCTCGTAGACGACGCCATCGGGCAGGCCGGCCTCGGCCATGTTCTTGCTGCCGGCGAGGAAGGGCCGGATGCGGTGGTAGAAGATGACGGGGTCGCAGCTCTCGTGCATGCGCTGCAGGATGAGCGTCAGGTCTGTCAGGCGCTCGGCAAAGGCGCGCAGGCAGCGGTTGACGGTGTCGGCGTCGTCCTGCCGCACGGCGGCCATGGCCGTGAGCATGAGCGGCAGGATGGGTGCGCCGCGGGCCTCGATGGCGACCGAGACCAGGTAGAACCACGACTCGTCGATGGAGCCGGTGAAGGTGTTGAGCGTGGCCAGGTTCTCGAGGTTGTCGATCTCCTCGTCGAAGAAGAGCGGCTTGTAGTTCCACAGGCAGACGGCGGCGTAGGTGGCCACGGGCGGCAGCTCGAGGCGCGCGGAGATCTCGAGCAGCGGCACGGCGATGGGCGGCGGCAGGCGGTCCGCGGGCGTGTCGCCGCCCCAGATGTAGGCGTGCGCGATGAAGCACAGCAGCGAGTACGCGCGGCGCCACTCGGCATCATGCTCCAGGCCGGCCGTCGACAGCACGGGCAGGCGGTCGACGATGCCGCGCAGGCGCCGGCTGAGGATCTGCGCCTGGAGGTTGGCGGCGATGGCCTCCCACTTGTTGTAGTACGGATCCGGGAGCCGGGTCAACGGCACCGTGTCGGGGAGGAAGCCGTGTGTCGCCGAGAGCCGGTAGTCCTCGAGAACGGGGATGGGGGACAGCATGGTGGCCGGATGCAGCCCTCGACTGCTGGTGGCGATGGCGACGGCAAGGTGAGGTTGCGGACTCGAAATACAGCTGAGGTTTCTTGCTTGTTTTAAAAGGCCCAGAGGTGGCGTGATGGGGTGGAGCGGGTGCGGGAGCGCGGCATATACTCGCAACTTATAGTTTCAACGCTTTGAAATCCGCGAGCAGGAAAATGACTAGCCGGCAGAACTCGGACGTCTCGGAACGGCGACGCGAACGCACACTGTTGGATCACCCCAGGCGAAGGCGTCAGGCAACAGCCTTTCCAGGGCATCGGAGCAAACGGAGAATAATGTGGACAATAACAATGCCACACAGAGTTCCGGGGGCAGCCAGCAGTCGAAGCCGTGTTGGTTGTGGAGGGCCGAGTTGCCGCAGAAACTCGTCCAACTCGTCAGTAGCCACGGTCTCGATTCGCCGTGCACCTAGCAGATTCTATCTATTGGCAGCGCCATCTGCCGATTTCATGCAGCTAGAAGAGGTGGCAAACATGGCCATTGGTGCCCGCAAAGTGTTGAATAAAGCGACAATGGTCTTTGTGTTGGTTCATGAAGCACGCACCATGTGAGAATGCGCCACCATCACGGGGACGAGAACAAGCCCCATATTACGGACACTTTACCTCTGGGAGGGATTTAAACCAGCGATTCTCGCGTTAGGAATGAAGTCTCATTGTCTCGCTGGTCGCTACAGGGTGGGCGAGTTGATGACAGCTGGAGCAGACGGGGGCTGGGGAGTTGTCGAGCCGCAAACAGCAACCGGCCTCTGCCACATTCAGCGACAGAGAGAATTGAGGGAATAGAAGGAGGCAGCAGGAAAAAGAGGAAAACGAAAGAGACGAAGGAAATGGAGTATAAAGCGGCATAGAGATAGGCGTATACTGATCAAGGTCCTTCCCACGTTAGACGCAAGACTAGGTAGATATTATGCGCTGCGCAGAGATGTAGCGCAGCGAAGTGGCGGTGGGGAGATGTGGTCACAAGTCACAACGCACTGTTGGCTCCGGCGAGTGCTAACAAAGATATACGCACGTGCAGATAGCAAGATTCTTTGCTATTGTACCCCAAGAGGACGCAAGGGACGCACAATGGTTGGGCCGGAGAAAGTGGGTGTATAACGAGCAGCGGGACGTGAGTAGCGTCGTGTCACTACCCCACAACCCGTCTTGCCGTCATCACCACCACCCAGCTCCAACGCCAAACACTAACAAGCTTCTTCACAAGATTCTTCACATCCACGCTCTTCGACCCCCCGAGCACGCCCCCTGCGCGCAGCCAGACGCGATCGGCCCGCCGGCGCGGCCCCTCCGCGACGATGCCCGTCCAGCAGCACGTGCTGAACTGGCTGTACAGCATCCTGACCAGCGTGCGTGCCTGGCCCTGCAGCCCCTCGTCGTCGTCGTCACCACGCGCACCCGCCCGCTGACCTCGCGCGCTCCCTCCGCAGGAATACCACGACGTCAACCGCACATACAGCGACATCGCGCGCGCGCTGAGCCGCTTCTCGACGCTCGCGCCCCGGACCGACGTCCACAGTACGTGCCCACGCGGCCGTCGCGACTTCGAGCACCCACCGCTGACGTCTCAACCGCAGCCTTCCCCGACGGCACCAGCGCGCTGCTACTGCACATCTCGGGCACGCTGCCCGTCGTCTTCCGCGGGAGCACGTACAGGTTCCCGCTGTCGATATGGGTGCCGCACGCGTACCCGCGCGAGCCCCCGCTTGTCTACGTGACGCCGACGGAGACCATGATGGTGCGCCCGGGACAGCACGTCGACCCTCAGGGCCAGGTCTACCACCCGTACCTCGTGCGGTGGTCTGAGTTTTGGGATGTTAGTTTCCACGGCTCAATGCGGTCTCGCAGCTTGCTGACTGTCTTCGGTTCTAGAAATCGACTCTGGAAGACTTCCTCAACGTCCTCTCCGATGTCTTCGCCAAGGAGCCCCCGGTCATCTCACGGCAGGCCCAGAGACCCGCGCAAAGCTCCCTACCGATCCCGATGCCGCCCCCCGTGCCGCCTCTGCCCCCAGAGATGGCCGCGAGCCCCAGCCCGGCGAGCCGGCCTCCGCGTAGCCCGACCGAGTCCCGTCCACCGCCGCCGCCGCCGAAGCCACACCATGACCCTCGCTCGCCCGTCTCCACCTCTCCGCCCTCCCGCACACCCTCTGGGGCTGTTCCTACGCAGCCTGCCGTACGATCCCGTTACGATTCCGCACCTCCTCTGCCGCAGGCACATGCGCCAGGGCCACCGGGCCAGCCTGTGCCCCGACCTCAACCGCAGTCGCCTCCGCGGCAACCCTCACAGCAACTCCCACAGCAGCATGCGAGCTACGCACCGGCGCCTCCTCATCCCTCTATGCCGCAGACACAACACCTACCGTACGGATCACAACAACCACCGGCGTATCCCCCCCAAGGACAGTGGCAGCCTCAGGGGCCGCCTCCATCGCGGAACGTGACTGCGGCCGTCAATCCCCAGTCCCAGCACGCGCCTCCGCCTCCCAATATCCTCGACGAGCCCCTGACTCTAGAGGTGCCCGCGCAGTCGGTCGTGGCAGCGCCTCCCATCCCGCCAAACCCCGAAAAGGACGCGCTGCTGAGGCAGCTGGCGCAGACACTGGCGGCCATCCGGCAGCGCAGCCGGCAGCAGAACAGGTCGAGCATGGCCGGCCTCAGGGCGCAGCGCACGGCGATGCAGGCGGCGGTGCCGGCCCTGCAGTCGGAAATGAGCCAGCTCACGCAGCTGTCCAACGTGCTCTCGTCCAACGCGAATATCCTCCACGACGCGCTCCGCAAGGCCGACAGCGTCATCGAGGGCTCCAAGAACCACCCCGCCGCGGACATTGACGAGCTGCTGGTGGCGCCGACGGTGGTGTCGAACCAGCTGTACACGCTGGTGGCGGAGGAGCGGGCGCTGGGGGACGCAATCTTCATGCTGGGCAGGGCGGTCGAGCGCGGCCGCATCTCGCCGGCCGTCTTCGCCAAGATGACGCGCTCGCTCGCGCGGGAGTGGTACCTGAAGAAGGCGCTGGTGCGCAAGATTGGGCAGGGCATGGGCATGGCGCCGTGACGGCGGTCCGTGGTGGAGGGAGAGACACGTTGTGGCGACGGGTAGTCAGGAGCGGGAGGGTGTGGGCGAGCCACGCGATAGCAAACGTTGATAGTGTCCACGGCTCGTTCGAGGCGCGCTGTTTCCCGTCTAGGAAGAAGAGAGACGAGATTACGACCCCCATGACATTGTTTGCTGTGCGTCCGTCCCTCAGGTTCGTGACATGCGCATCGCCGCCGCCCGCCAGCGACGCGGCCACAGACGCAGCGCAACAGGCATTGCCACGGACAGTAGAGGAGGCGGCGACCCAGAACGGCATGCGCAGCCGGAAGACAGCCGATTCCTCTCGTCTCTCCAGCATCCATCCAAGACACGGGCCGGCATATCCAGACAACCACCAGCTGCACCATGCCCGACGTGGACCAGCCAGGGGTCCATCACCCTCCATCCCAGCCAGCCAAACTTCTACAGCGCACCTCTCTGCAGGGCCGTACAGGGGCCTACAGCGACACAAGCCCCCCATTCGGGGGTTTGCACCGCGCCCGTGCGGGCGGGTCCGGCGCCGGCGCGCAGCCTGTCTCAAGAACAATACTAAGGTCCGGCGCGGGCCCCACAACACAATACCAAGGGCCCGGCACCCGGCGCGGCGCCACTCCCGCGCGGCTGGCCATTGTTGTCCGTGCATCTCTCGTCGTCGGGGGGGGCCTGCGCGCGACGACAACCCGCTGCCTGCGGGCATATGGCGAGGTGCGCGGCGGCTGCATGCGGGCTGTGGTGTTGCGTGGTCGGCGACAATGCGGTGAACGGCCTATTCTCTGGGTCAGAGGCAGGGTGATGCTGGGGACAATCCCGGGGGTACAATATAGGGGGAGCCGGCCGGTGGGAGACGCGCCGCGCTGCTCGCTTTCCGCAGCTTGAGGATTTTCTATATATCTTCGACTTTAAATCGTCGTCGTCGTCGTCTTTGTCTCTTCATCTTCATCGTTTTGACGCTCGAGTTGCACTCGTCTCGCCGTGTTACGCGCCCGCCCCTCGTTGCCCCCTTTCCTCACGAGCCTCGTCGACCACCGACCACTCAACACAACAACACCAGATATCTGCAACAGCCTCGGCCGAGCAGCAGCCCACGATGGACCCGTCCTCCTCGCCGCAGCGCTTCGACCCCCTGAGGCAAAACGTCACCTTCCTCGGCCCGGACGGCAAGACCCCCCTCGCGGTGCCTGTCCCGGCCCTCGACGCCTACAACGACCTGTCCATCAGCGTCACCCTCAACTACGGCATCCAGATCGGGGCCTGCCTCATCATGCTTCTCGTCGTCCTCGCCGTCACCACGCCGTCGTCGAAGCTGCGCCGGCCGTCGGCCCTGCTGCACGTGCTGGCCCTCGCCGTCGTCGTCGTCCGCAACAGCCTGCTCGTCGCCTACTTCCTCTCGCCCATCGTCCACTTCTACCCGCTGTACTCGGGCGACTTCTCCTCGGTGCCGCGGAGCTGCCTGTACTCCAACGTCGCGGGCAACTCCATGTCGCTGGTGCTCGTCGTCGTCGTCGAGGCCGCGCTCATGAACCAGGCCTGGACCATGGTCACGCTGTGGCCGGATCCCGCAAAGTACGGCGTCGCGGCGGCGTCGCTCTTCGTCACGCTGCTGACCATCGGCTTCCGCCTCGCGTACACGGTCATCCAGAACCAGGCCGTGCTGGCCATCACGCGGGCCATGGCCAACATGTGGGTCGTCCACGCCGCCGTCATCACCAACGCGATATCCATCTTCTGGTTCTGCGCGCTCTTCAACTTGAAGCTGGTCATGCACCTCGTCCAGAACCGCGGCATCCTGCCCTCGGCTAAGACGCTGACGTCGATGGAGCTGCTCGTCATGACCAACGGCATCCTCATGATTGTGCCAGGTACGCCCCCTTTTCCTCCCCAGCTGACACATGCAACGAGGTAACTAACTCTTCCTAGCCATCTTCGCAGGCCTCGAATGGGCCACCTTCCAGAACTTCGAAGCCGGGTCCCTGACCCTCACCTCCGTCGCCCTCATCCTCCCCCTGGGCACCATGGCCGCCCAGCAAATCTCCCTACGCAACGCCTCCGCCAGCAACACCCACAACCTGACCTACTACCCCAATTCCGGCTCCTCGGGCGCCCGCAACGTCGCCTCCACCGCCTCCACTGGCATGCCGGCCTTCAAGATGCCGAGCATGACTACCAGCTGCGGCTCCAGCCCCACCACCCGCCGCGGCTCTCTCATGTCCAGGAACGAGCGCGGAGGCCGAGGCACCGCCGGGGCGGCGGTGGACCACTTTGACCTTGAGCTGCGCCATATCGACTCTACGAGTGCGTTAGCTGGACAGCGGGGCCAGGGGCAGAACGACGAGAAGGTCTAGGTGTTCTTCTAGCGTGCTCCGGCGTTCTACAAGCAATCACGGAGTCCAGGGGGAAATATAGCAAAGAGACTGTTTTTAGGCGGGCTCTCTGGAATAATCGAGGGGTAATGGCAGTTTGGGAATACCCGTCGCGTTAGCCAAGGCTGGACGGATCAACTCCCCAAGCCCGGACTAGATTTTTCTTTCTCGTATTAATATCGGCCATGGCAAACCCTTTGCAATTTTATCCTTCTTGCAGTGCTTTGCGAATTCGTGAGACTGCATACGTGTATTGTGCCTCGTGCTTAGGGCCTTCCTTCGACAACTCTGGAATACAGCTAAATGACATGCAACGTAGCCACTGTATCACTACCCCCAACGCAATATCACATACTCTGCCTCGTACATAATTGCCCCCTACTCATGAGGCACAAAGCCTGCTCGCACACACACCTACTCGGACGCACCGCGGCCCTTCCACCCCGTCACCTTGTCCCTGCACAAGCTCACCAGCCGCTTCACCTCGTTGGCCCTCACTGGCCGCGGCTGCTCCAGCGCGCACTGAACCCGCGCAACCAGTGTACCGCTGCTGCGGGAGACCCACCGCCGACTCGACACACGACGACTGCGACGTTGCTCGTGCGCTTCGTGATCCGAGCTTGAAGTACGCGCGGTTTGGGTGGTCCTTGTCTCCGCGTCCCTCATACCTCGCGGTCCTTTGCTCTGAGCGTCCTGAATCGAAGGCTCGCTGTCCCAATTGTCAATATTCCCTTCCTGTGGCACGTGAAGATCGTCACTTTGACTGCCTTCTCCATCCCAAGGGCAATAAAACGGTTTGCCGATTGATGGTAACATGGAGCCAGGTACCCCGGCCTCGATATCAATCAAGTCTAATGCCGCCAAGTCGATCAAATTTGTCTGTGAATCGTCTTCGTGTAACCTGCTGGGCGTTTGCCTTTCATCCACCCCCAACCGGACCGATTGAGAATTGCCCGCAACTCTGCCAGTGTCGATTTCTGTATATGCAGTGTCTGATTGTCCGCCCATGGCTCTTGCCAGCCGAATCCTGCTCCAAGACCCAGAAATCTTCCTGAAAGTTGACCCCAAGCCGATACCCCTTTTTTGAGTTCGTGGTTCGTCGTGACGGCTAGCTGCCCCGTGCTGCTTAGTGTTTGGCCAGTTACGGTTTGAGGACGGCCCGGCCGTCGTTGACTGCCGGCTCAAGGACTCAAAGAGGCCAATCGTGTCTTGAAGCTGCGGTGCCTTCTTTCCTGGAGTGGGAGTGGCCGAATGGTTGGGCTGGTCATCACGAAGTTCCCCGCTGTCCTTTGCCTGCCTCTTGCAGAGCTTTCTTGGTGCAGGAGAGCCACTGAACATCGCCGTTATGGTTGATCCGTGGAGCTCGGGTCCTGCTGCTCCGAGACGTGGTTGGGTGGGTGTCGTCTCCTGTCTCTTCCTCTAGACGGACAGTGGCGACGACGTGGCCACAGGAGAATCAACCTTCTTTTGCAGGCTCGAAATGGTGGGTGATTGAGTTGTGATCTTGTTCCACTTGGTGGGCGGTTCGAAGTTGCAATCACGGTTAACACGAATGGTGCCGCCGCTGTTTGCGGAGGAGTGCATCAGTCTCCTAGTCGGAATGCCTTTCACCGAACTGTTTCCTGCCCCTCGTAGTGATGTGCAGTCTTCTCGGCTCTGCACTGGCGTTTTTGGCACCGCTACAGGCTGGTCCTGCTTCAGAGACATCCATGATGGCTTGTCGCGCGTCTCGCGGGAGCTGGTTGAGTAGCAGGAGCTCCATTCTGGGGTTCGCTCAATGCTGGCATCGTCCTTGGTAGTCGCAGTAGATGCATTTGGGAGCAGTCGGCTGTTTGACTGTGTGCTCTGCCTGTTGACGAGCGACGGAAACGTCTTGCTGAAGGGAAGGCATTGGGACAGGCGGTGCGGGACATTGGCTTTTGATGGATTTTCTTGAAGAACGGTATGGTTCGATTTAGAATTCGGCGATGGAGATACGGTGCGCATAGTTTGCCAGCTAGATGTCAGGGGAAGTTTGATGCGACTGCTGGCTTTCTTTTGTTGAGGACTGGAACCAGAACTGTCTATGATGAACGATCAGCACCAGGCGCCCTCACTGTACTCCACCACGGTGTGTAAAGCCATCGCAGGGGAGGCGAGGCGACCATGGGAACTCACTGAGGTTGTTGTCCGATGGCCCCCCTTCGAAGAATCTCCTCCTCTCGGCCACCATGGACAATCGGCCCACACTAGGCTCAGGACTCTTTGCGGGAGAGCCTTTGCCTGATGCAGCAGGAGATGGCACTCGATTTGGTGACATATCACCCGGCCCATTGCCTACACTCCTCGCCGCCGAAGCCAAGGACACTGCCGACTTTGACGACGCCACAGACAGGGACGGCTTCAACTTGCCCTTGGAATCCGCCACGGTCGTCTTCCTGTGGCCCCGCAACACGGATGCCTCCGCCTCCGCAACGGTGTTGTCGACGCTCGACATGGCGTCGAGGATCTCGAACTTGGACACCAAATGGGCCAGTCCTCTTCCCCGGGTAGCAGCGCCGCTGGCGTGAAGACGCGAGAGGCGACATGGGACACCGGGGTTGTTGTAGCGCGAGTCCTGCGGCATGCTGACAAACGGGGGGACCGCAGACATGTTGCGACGCGGGCAGGACTAGGGCAAAGCATGCGGCTTGGTTGATTGATTCGCTTCGATTAAGAGTATGGCGTCGAGGTGCTGGGTCGTGATGTCGACTGGAGAATATGGCGGCCTGGCAGGGGCAGTGAGTCGCAGATGGCATCGTCTGGCAGACTGGCGTGCCGGATGCGCCTTCCATCTATGGATACTGAAAGGCAACGAGGGAAGGTCCGGCCGCGATCTTCAACATCCCATTTGAGCTGTCTCATCCCTACAGCCATTCACGACTTCTTCGACTGGCAAACACGAAACACGGTTGCGGCGAAAGCGGCGAGTAGTTATTCGTCTAATTGCAGAGCTTCGATTCATAACCCAGGCGTCTATGCACCCTGCCACCCTGTGCCCATTGCAGCTTGCTGTGGTATTGTGCCCCTTCTTGGACGAGGCGTTCGCTCTCCATCCGGCTTCTAACGTACAGTCATCCCAGCTAATATACAGAATCCCGTGTCCGCTGCGGCATCTAGGCCAATTCCTGGGCCATGGAAGTTTTCGTACGGGTAGATTCGGGTATCAACTACTGCCTGTTACACGCGCTAAGGTCAGCGACAAACCATTGGTCGTCTCGTGGAGTTTGGGGCACGTACGGAGGCAGCAACAGCTCGCCCCAAGAGCTCGAAAGGAATGCAACAGCAGCCTATCACAGTCGTCAGTACTCCGGCGTTGAGTCCAACAGCAGCTGCGTCATGTGCTCACCCCAAAGACGGCGATGCTCCGGACAACGGCGGCGTTGTCGGCCGAGGTCAGGGTCTCGTAGGTCGAGCCGAAGAAGCCCTTGGGCGCGCGGCGCGAGCCGGGGCCGTCGACATACATTCGCTTGGGAGGCATTTTGAAGCGGATCTGGTTGCGGCGAGCGGTGTGGCGCTGTCGGATCAGGGGATGGCGGTTGATGGAGAGGTGAAGCTGGTTGCTGATGCGACTTGCGAGATGGCTAAAAAATTCTCCACCAGCATGACTCATCAAAGTTGTCCACCGCTCTGGCATGTACTTGCACAGCTTGAATGAGCAAGTTTCTGTCTTCTGTATGTTATCATCGTCCCTGTATCCCGTCGACAGCTTCGAGGGGCTGTGGGTTGATTCACAAATCGCGTCAGTACCATGGAATCCTACCTGTCGAAGCGAAGTGCCGCCACCATTGCAAAGCAGCAACTACCCTGGAGGTTCGCTCCGACGCAGACGTACGATCCCAAGAATAACCCTGATGGTCTCATTTCATTCGGCACCGCGGAAAACGTACGGACAACTGGCTCATGCGACACCTGGGGTGAGCGCTTACTGCGTGGTAGAAACTGGTAACCGGCGATGTAGAGAGCTTCGTCAACAGCGCCGTAAGAACAGCCCCCGCCGCGCATCGCGAGTCACAAGAGGACGCGACTTACACAGTTGCTAGGTCAAATTCGAGTCCCAGCAGTTCTCATATGGCTTCAGCACCGCCGGCGGGCCGCGATTCCCGACCGCCCTCGCCGTCCACCTCAACGAGTATCTGAACCCCCATGAGCCCATCACCGCCGACAACATCAAGGTAACGGGGTCGGCCACGCCCATGCACGAGATCCTCGCGTGGGGACTGGCAGACCCTGGAGATGGCATCCTGACGAGCCGCCCCGTGTACGGACGATTCGAGCTGGACTTTGGCAATCGCGCCGAAGTCAGCGTGGTGTATGCCGACACCCACGCCGAGAACTGCTTCGACGAGGACGTGGTCGTCAGGTTCGAGGAAGCCCTGCTCCGGTCCGAGGCGGAAGGCGTCAAGATCAAGGCCATCCTGATTGTCAACCCTCACAACCCGCTTGGTACGTGGCAGCCGGGCAAGTGATCCGCCGCGGTTCACACACGACTTTCTAACGTTGGGTGCAGGCAAATGCTACCCCAGGGGCACCCTCGTTGCCCTGATGAAGTTTTGCCAGAAACACCGGCTCCATCTCATCAGCGACGAGATTTACGCCTGCTCCACGTTCGACTCCGGCGAGCCCGACGCGGAGCCCTTTACGTCCGCGCTGGCCATTGACCCTGAGGGGCTCATCGACACCGAGCGCCTCCATGTGACGTACGGCTTCAGCAAGGACTTTGGCTCGGCCGGCCTGCGCATCGGCGCCATCATCACGCGCAGCAAGGCCGTCGAGACCGCCATCAAGGGCGTCATGCGCTTCCACAACCCGGCCGGCCCGAGCCTGGCGATCGGGGCGGCCATGCTCGAGGACCGCAAGTGGTGTCGCGAGTTTGTGGACTCGTCGCGCGAGAAGCTCGCCGCGGCGTACAAGCACGCGACGCGGGGCCTGCGCGACATCGGCGTCAAGTATTTGCCCGGCAGCAACGCCGGGTTCTTCGTCTGGATCGACCTGTCCCCGTTCCTGCCGGAGGACCTGGACGGCGAGATCAACGCGGAGTTTGCGCTGGCCAAGAAGCTGAGGGACGCCGGTGTCTTCCTGCACCCGAGGGAGGAGCATTCGCTCAAGCCTGGATGGTTCCGCATGGTGTATACCCAGGACCCGGAGGTTGTGACAGAGGGCATCAAGAGGTACGTTGCACGGCGCGGTCAATGACGACGCCGTTGCTGACTGTAAACAGGATCAAGAAGGCTATTTCGTAAGCATTCTAGACGGGGATATCGGGGCTGAAAGGCTGATGCAACATGAATATGGTAATGACGGCTCTTCTCAACAGCGTAATACACTGGATACATTGCGACGAAATACATGGTTGGCATGCATCAGGCATTTACTTGGCATAGACAATAATGAAATAAAGAACTAAATCCCTGCCGCCTCCTCAAACGTCTTTCCGGTGAGCTTCAGGAACGCATCCTTGTACCGCTCCTCGGTCGCCTTGCAAATGTCCTCCGGGACCTCGACGCCCTCCTTGCCCTTGAGGCCCTCCCTGATGAGCCAGTTGCGGACAAACTGCTTGTCGAAGCTGTCCTGGTCCCGGCCGACCTCGTAGGCGTCCCGGGGCCAGAAGCGCGACGAGTCGGGCGTCAGCACCTCGTCGACGAGGTAGATGTTGCCCGCGGCGTCCTTTGCAAACTCGAACTTGGTGTCGGCGATGATGATGCCGCGCTCCTCGGCGTACGCGGCTGCCGTCTTGTAGATTTGCAGCGACAGCTCCTCGACGCGGCGCGCCGTCTCGCGGTCGCCGAGCTCCTTCCACGCGTCGTCCGGGTGGATGTTCTCGTCGTGCGCGCCCTGGTCGGCCTTTGTGCTGGGCGTGTAGATGGGCTCGGGGAACTTCTGCGAGAGCTGCATCCCCGGCGGCATGGCCAGCCCGTGCACCGTCCCCTTGGCCTGGTACTCCTTCCACGCGCTGCCCGTCAGGTAGCCGCGCACGATGGCCTCGATCTTGAGCACCTGCAGCCGGCGGACCTGCATGCTGCGTTTCCGGATGGTGCGCGCCTCGGCCGCGGGCACGACGTCGCCGGCGGGCATGTCCAGGCTGATGAAGTGCGTGCGCAGGCCGGGGATGCGCTCGGCGAGCACGCGGAACCAGTGCGCAGACAGGAGCGTCAGGATGGCGCCCTTTTTGGGGATGCCGTTCTGCATGACCACGTCAAAGGCCGAGAGGCGGTCCGAGGCGACGAAGAGGAGGGTGTCGGGGTCGGGCAGCGCGAAGAGGTCTCGCACCTTGCCCGAGGCGATCTTCTCCAGCGAGGGGAGGCTGATGTTTGTGAGCGCCATGGCGACGTTGCCCAGTCGCAGTGAATTATATATTCCTTTAATTGTGCTGGGTGATGGTTTGCGATTGAACTCGGACAGTAGAACGGTATCAAAACTGTTTAAATATAATGGGGAGCCTTCCTCAAAGGCTTACCATGAGGGAACAAAAACAAAAATAGTAGTTTTATAAGCAGTTCGACAAAAAGAACGTACCTTTTGCAGCGAATTTCGGGAACCGCTGCGTGCAACAAATGCGCTAACAGGGGAGCACTGAGATGTGCGGGGAATTTGATAGTGTGTGGGTCACATGATTCGCGCCGAGCTGCCGTCAGTAAGCTACTCGTACAACATGCGCTGTTAGTAAGCTGGCTGGGCTGCCTGGCGATGGTGGCTCATGTCGACAGAGCGAGCATCCCGAGGCCGAGAACCTTGGAAGTATAACTCAAACTCAGCTGTTCATGAGCGCGCTTGCAAAGATTCCTTTTCCCCTCTGCTCCCGCGAAAGCTTATGATTTGTCCCTCTTCCTTCGCCATCCACGGCTTTGGCGCGCGCATTGAGTGAAGCAACAAAGGCCAGTTGTGAACTTGCTGCTTCGCCACAACACTTCTACCATCCATCGCATCTTCCAGCCTGGCATCGCGAAATGGCCCAACAATCCACATACGAGCAGTCTGGGGGGTTCTTTCCCGAAGCCGGCCTTCCGTCGCCGGCGCCATCCGCGTCATCCACGCGCTCCACCAACGGCCTGCCTCACCCGAGACGGAGCTCATTGCGGCCAGGCTCCAACAAAGAGGGCATGGTAAGGCGCTATGCCGAGGAGCGACTCCTGAATACATCCCGTCGTTACGTCAAGAAATTTGGCGATCCAGACCCGGAAGACACGGTGGTGGGCTTCCGCAACTTTGGCGAAGTATGCCGTGAGCTGGACAGCATCGTCAACGTCCTCTGGCTGTCTGGGACACGTGAGCCGATTGCCCTCCCATCATCTCGATCATGAATCTGACCGTTGCTACAGCTTGTCTACAAATACCATTTCTACTGAGACTGGCGAGCGATTTCACGCAGTACGTGAGATCCTTCCCGCCAGCTCCCCGTGCGACCTTTGCGCTGCTGGGCAAGCTGGACCACTGCTTCGCCAGCATTCTCTCCGGCCAGGATATCGACTCCAATGAGACCCTTCCCGGCTTTGAGAATGGCCTGCGCGCTGGCATGACGGTCACCGACATGGTCCGCTGCCGCAGCCTGGTGGAGCAGACGCGGGTCCTCATGGTTGAGATCCTGAGCGGGGAAGTAGATGAAGAAGACGATGACGACGAGATGGACACCGATTACGAGGCCGGGGTGAGCAACAACGAGGGCGGCCAAACGTCCGTGCCGTGGGATATTGACGAGGAGAGGCTGCACATGGACTCTGCCAGGATCTACGAAAACACCATCGTTCAGCTGGGGGCCCGGATGGGGGACCCAATAGTGAGCGAAAACGTGCCCAACAATGATGTAGTTTGCTCGTGAGATAGGCCGTCGCAGGATGGGATCAGACGTCCAGTATCCGGACCGCGGAGACCAAGGACACGGATGAGAAGATGGGCACGGATGGGGATGATGGGCAAAATCGAAGTACAACTGGATACATGGGCAGAGCGATTCAGAGTTACCGCAGATGAAAGCGTTTCTATGTGCGGATAATATTTGCTCCCCCAATTTTGATCGTACGGCGGACTGATTGTTGGTTGTGCCAAAACATTTGCATCTGTTGGCCCACGCCGCAACTCCTAGCGCTTTACCAGTTGCCCACAGAGAGTCACATCAGCACATGTTCGAGTACGTCTTTCTATTTTCGTCCCAAAACCGGGCGTCAACTGTTTGCCGGTTTTTCTTTTTTGGCAGATGATTTCCCCTTTGAAACCGCATCTCTTTTGCCTTGCGTCGACAACACCCCGCCACAGTTCCTGGGTGCCTCTTCTTCTGTCCAGGAACTATCCCGTGCGAGGCGTCATCAGCATACCGGAGCATGCAGAACCAGGGCTTCACGCCGCCAATTCAGAACCGGCCTCGGAGACCGGGCCTGCAAAGCGCGCATTCCCAGACGGTAGAGGGTCGCCGGACAGCTTCATTCGTACGACCTCTCAAGGCACGTTTCTGAATGGCGTCAAGGACGGCCTCGAGAACCTGGAGAACTACCAGCACGGGGGCTATCACCCCATTCACCTCGGCGATTATCTGGGCGCAGAGGAGCGCTATCGCGTCATCCATAAGTTGGGCCACGGCGGGTTCGGCACGGTCTGGCTCTGCCGCGACTAGCGGGACAGCAAATACGTGGCCGTCAAGATCATGACCGGCGATGCGGCGGACATGGACCTGCGCGACCTTGCTCTGGAACGCCTTGATCGATCCGAACCAGGGTCCGAGTACATTGCCATCCCGCGAGCGCACTTCTCACTGGATGGGCCCAATGGCACACATCAGTGCATTGTGCTCCCTGTGCTTGGGCAGTGCGTCTCACCAGCTCTTTGGTGTGACTTGGAGAATCCAGGTCCCGTTCTTAGGAGGATGTGCCAACAGGCCACCCAAGCCCTGGGGTTTCTTCATAGGAATGGCATATGCCACGGAGGTCAGATATGTCTAGACCGGTCATGTTTCTACCTCTCCTATTTCCCTTGTCGCTAACAATTCCAATCTAGATTTTCGGCCAGCAAACATCCTTCGTAAAGTCAACAACTTGGACCATTTGAGTGAAGAAGAGCTTCTCTCCCTCCTAGGTCAGCCCGAGGAGATCGATGTATACATGGAGTCGGAATTGGATGAGCTTCCCCCATCAACACCCGATTATTTGGTCAGGAAAGCGGATCTGTCGCGCCTCGGCGCCGAGTATTTGACAGACGACATCTGCCTCATTGACTTTGGCGAGTCTTTCCCTGCGTCATCGCCTCCCCCAAACCTCGGAATCCCGGAAAACTACCTCCCGCCTGAAATGCTCCTTGAGGACGGCCTGTTTGACAACGGAGAGCCAGATGACGAAGATCTGGGGGGTAAGGCATCTGAAGGCATGGAGCCAAGAGGGAATTTCTCAGAGTTGATAGGTCCCGCCACGGATATGTGGGCTTTGGGATGCACACTCTTCGAGATCCGGCAGCAGATTCCGCTCTTCTACATGATCTATGATCGCGATGAGCTGCTCGCTGAAATGGTCGGCTTCTTCGGCAAACCCCCGCAGGACATGTGGGATAAATGGCAGGGCCGGGGGAGCCACCTGAGTGAGGATGGCAAGCCCTGGCTGAGGGTGAGAGCGTCCACACGCTTGAGGTTGCATTGAACCACCAGTTGGAGCTGATACTGAGGGATAGCGAGGGAAACAGGTACAAGAAGCCATTCCACACGCCCCAGGAGGAGCAGAAGCTGCTAGGAGATCTGTTGTACGGGATTCTCAGGTACCGCCCAAGCGAACGACCGACCGTCGCAGAGGTACTGGCGCATGAGTGGTTCAACATGGCTTAGGCTGCGAAATGGGTCACCTTAAATAAATAGAATGTGCTCTATGAAAGAACTGTGGGCATACATATTCACAATTAGGACGGGGTGAAGACAGGAGATGGCCGGGTAGATGTTTAGGGTGATTGCAGCCCAACTGTGATGGAGCGGTATCATTTGCCGCAACTTCCAAAACTCGTCCCGCGACCATGGTATGAGCATCAATACAGCGCCTTGTATAAAACACCTTCAAGATCGGGGAGCCTGGATGGCGAGCAGGACGTGCCTGAACGTTATGATTTGATGGACCGGAAACAAGCCTCCGGCAGTGGATAACCTACGAATACCGTTAGCTCCTTGCGGCCCAAGCCTCAACTACAGCCGCCGCACCCCGCAACATGCTGGATGAACTCATACCTTAGCCACCCTGCATCCACCTCTTCTAACCTCTATTGAAGCTTGCGACTTTCCTCATTGAGGTCTGTTCGGTCAAACAGTTTCTTCTACACGCAATATGAAGCAAACACATCGTAAAGTGCGAAGTGGCTGTGATGTCTGCAGACAAAGGCGGGTTAAATGCGACGAACTCAAACCACACTGGTTAGCCGCCTCATTGTTTCGTATCATCAAGGGCTGCCAACTAACCTCTTGTTTAGTACGCAATGTCGGCGGTGGGCAGCTAGTCGGGGACTGGCCCTGGCTTGCAAGTATAACATGGCGCATGACGCTATGGCCTCGACCCGATCCGCCCAAGATAGCAACGGCGAAACGCACACCTCGTTGACCTCGATTCTGGCCTGGCCCTGCACTTATTTATCGGTAGTGTCCCAATATGGGTGGCCCAACCCAACCCCGGATCAAGACAAGACGCTGCTCTACCATCTTTGTGTTGTGCGGAAAGAGCTTGAACCTGCCGAAGAACGCGGGCTACTAGCTGGCGTCAATCAATTCTCAAGGTGCGCTGAAGCGTGAACTGCGTCGATATGCATCGGGCTTACTTACGTCTCTAGATTTCTTGCCATGGCAGGTAGCTTCCAACATCTGCGATATAGCCTATGCAGCCTTGGCGCTAGCCATCTACGGACTTTAACACAATCATCCTGGATGGCTGAGGTGGAGTGCCATTTCAGGGTTCTGGCGATACGAGGTATGGTTGCGGAGTTGGAGAATGTCCGCTCCCAGTCTCCTACAGACCACGTTGCTTCGCAAGGGCTCATGGCATCTGCGACCTTGATGGCGTGGTACAGCGCAGACCCGTATGTTCCCCCAGCCTTGTCATCTGCAAGATGTTGTGCTAAAAGCCTGCAGGCATGAATACGTTCAATTTCTGAAAGGAATTTATGCAGTAAGCGTATCAGATTCTCATGAAGCCACTTCGGGTGTGTGGGCTGCTAATGAGCCTTTGCATCACAGCTCCTACCTGAAGACGACCAAGAAAAACATCCAATACCGCGAGGCCGGCTGCATTCTCCGTCCGAGGGATCACAAGGCACCATACCGTCAGAGTATCAGTGCGCAATCACGGACGAAGCATGCGCGCTTCTGGACGACATGCTCGAGTCTCTCCATGACTTGTCTAGATGTAGGTTGGATGCTGATCTCAAGGCAGCCGTAAAGGACCTTTACAACTTCATCCACAACATCCGCCATCTGCCATGGCACTGTCAGTCGTTCGAGGATCAGTTGTCCACGATGTTTCCCATTCGAAATTGGCTTCGCTTTGTCCCACGGGCTCCGACAAAGCTTGCCGTTGGTGACGATTTCTTATTATACTTATATCTGGCGAATTATGAGACAACCATGCTGGCCATGGGCTCGATTTTGCCGTGTGTCGAATCCCCGCTAGCAATCCAGGAGAGATACATATGCGTTGCGAGATTTCGTGAGTTTGTTCGAAGGAGCTTGGACGCGGGTTTCCCGCAGAGCAAAAATGTCAACGATGGGCATGCTTTCAGAGCATGCATGACATGGCTATGCATCTCAGAGACGTACATGCAAAGCCATCAAAAGTTCAGCGGTGGTATAGCAGAACCAAGGGTGCACTCTGCTTTCTAGGGCGGTTTAATGCAATGGCTAAGAAAAGAGTCAAAGGTTCTCCGGCAAATGTGCTGATTCAACCCAAAGGGAAATCGTATTCTGAGCTTGACCAACGGCGCAAGGCCGAGACGGTTGTATGGGACGTCTATTGTTCTCACGTCTCGGCAAGCCGCGCGACACTTGCAATCTTCGACTTGATGTTGATGCCAGGTTTATTCCTCACCACTGACAGCTGGACCTCGAGATTCTGGCTACCGGACACACACTCCTTGACGCACACTCCTTTTTGTTTTCAGCACAGTTGTTTGCTCTTTATACTTGAAGCATTCGGTCGACTCCTTGGTGAGATAACTAATAATGTCTATATGCTTCCACCCGCCACTGTATCCTTCAGACGGAAGAGTCCCACGAGGAGTTCATCCCGCTCCCGTTCAACAGCTTTAACGTCCCGCGTCTTCAGTTCTTCAGCAACGCTGGCGCTGAGCGCATCGAGATTCTTTTCATTCAACACAAACGCGTGGGACTTCATATCTTCAAGCCATTTCTCAGTCGCAGGCCCCAGATGCTCCAAGAGATGCCTAAAGCCGTCACTTCCACCGCCGCCACCCATTGCGTTCGACATAAATGGACCGGCCACGGCCCAGCGAGGACCAAGACTACTAGTCATGCAAGCATCTGTCTAGGGTCAGCTATGCCGTGCAACGTGCCCATTCAAAGATATTACCTAGATCTTCAGCCGACATAATTCCCCGGCTAACTAAGCTGTACGCTTCGTTGCACAATGCAGCCTGGAGGCGATTGGCAGCGAAACCGGGTATCTCTTGGCGAATGAGAACCGGCCTTCGCCCAAGAGACTTGTAGAATGCAAGGGCAGTGTCGATGCTTGCCTTGTCCGTTGCGGGGTGAGGAACCACCTCGACGAGCGGCATCAGGTGCGGCGGATTGAATGGATGGCCTATCAACACTCGGCCAGGGTTTTGGGAGCAATTCTCAATGAATTGCGAGCTCGGGATGCCTGATGATGACGAGGCAATAACGACCTCCGGCCGCGTTGCAGCGTCAATTTGGCCGAGGAGCTTGGTCTTCAACTCGACCCTCTCCGGTGCATTCTGTTTCTCTGGAGTCAGTGAGATCGTCAATGAAGTTCATGGCGTGATCATTCACCTCCTGGATGAAGTCGACATCAGCATAGTGCCCTTCTAGACTGGCACCAACGAAGCGATAGTTGGAGAGTGACGCATTGGGGGACAGTCCAAGGCCTTCAAGTGTAGGCCAAATACTCTTGAGGTGGTCTGCAAGTTTCTGTTCCGCTCCTGGAGCTGGGTCGGAGACGAGGACTTGTAACCCATGGGCCAGGAACAACCCAGTCCACGATGCCCCAATTACACCAGTGCCAACCACTCCTACAATTCGAATCGTCATTGTGAGGGCTTCTTAGGTTCTTTCGACAAGTGAATAGATAGTCAAGGCGTCTCTCGTCCAGGAACAAGATAATGAGCAGTGTTAGTATGGAAGCCTAGACAAATAAATAAAACAAGGACGTGTTGGCTTTCAAAGAGCTCAATCGCCCGGCTATCCCGAGCGTGCCGAGGTTAGTGGACCTTGCGGAGCTTGCCATAACTGTAGCTCTCGTCATTTCGAATCGACTGGATAGCAGGAGGCGATATTCTTTCGGCGCGGAAGATGCTGCCGCCATTGCCGGCTCGATTACATCCGCCGCCCAACCTTTCAAGGGTTATCATCGATGCGACAGCCGAACTAGCCTGCATAAACGAGACTGTATCGCGCACGCGCAGATCATGATTGGACGACATTCATGCACCTGTTTCCATGGCGGCTCAGTCGGTACCCGGCAGTGCGGCACGATCGGATTCAGCGGGAGGCGGTTGCTTTCCGCTCCACCAAATCGCTAGGCCAGCTCGTTCATGCAACCGCCACCCAACCTTCGAGAGCAGTGCAGACGTCATACGTCAGACTCGGCGAACATAAGTGACACGCTCCGGTCTTCCGTTCTGATGGAAGGTCTCTCGGCTCTCTGCACATTTTCTATTTGTAACTCAAAGTCCAAGCAATTGTCTCCTCTCCCGTTTCCCACTACACTGCCATCTTAAATCACTTTTACGCCTGTGTTCAAAATGAGAACTCACAGCACCACCAAGGACATTTACGGCTCAGGCACTTTCGTCGATGCCGCTTATGCCCCCCTCCCCGAGGAATGCCACCGTTTGCTCAAGCATTTTGCGAGTGTCTCCCGGTTTCACCAATGATGATAAGTTAGAGCATAAGATAAGGAATAGTTTGTTGAAAACGAAAGAACACACCAAAAGCCGAGTGCAACGGGTGCCGTGTAAGTCATCCAGTCGTGTAAGTGAGGCAGCCGTGTAAGTCGGCCGGCCGTATAAGCCGCGGAGCGTGTAAGTGGCACAAGCCGTGTCAGCGGTGTAAGTCATGCTAGCCGTGTAGCAGGCACTTATAGAAGTAGTATTCGTATGTCGTGTAAGTCAGGGCAATAGACGATGAGTGGCAACAACGGCCGTCTCTTAGAAATGGGAGGAAAAACCAAGAGTGACATTCTGCGGCTATGAGAGCTACTCGAATGGATGATGAACATGGGGGACCATCTGTTCTAGGGGCCCAGATGTCCCTTTTATTCCTCGACAGTCCTTCAAACCCCTGGTTGTCCCTCCACTTTTTCTGTGTTTTTCCTGACCCCGTGTCCTGGGGTCTGCACCATCACCCCAACAAAGTAGCAATAACGGCTAATTCTAGGGAGTGGAAGGAAAAACTAAGAGTGATATTCTACGGCTATAACTACTCGAATAGATAATAGACATAGGGGACCATGTGTTCTAGGGGCCTAGATGCCTCTTTTATACTTCGACAGTCCTGTAAGCCCCTGGCTGTTCCTCTACTTTTTTTATGTTCTCTAACTCCTTGGCCTAGGGTCTGCACTATTACCTTAATAAAATACAAGCCGGGCTATAGGCCCGTCTAGCTATTAATTAGCGCGCCGGGCGTATACTATTAGCTAGACTTATATCTAGGGCTAGCCATATAATTAGAGGTGCCTTAATAAATAAACTAAAGTTTAATATTAAGTTTAAAGTAATCGAGAAAGATATTAGGTTAAAGGTCTTAAATATACTGAACATATATCTTTCTAATTTATTATTATAGCGACTGATAGCTAAATATATTAAAAAGGACTTTTTATTTATTTAATATATA